>JAXCHO010000048.1:11457500-11655000 GCA_036630365.1 Acanthiza pusilla
AGACTTGGTTTAGTTCAGACTACCTCAGCTTTACAAACCAGTTCATGGTTGGTTGTTTTTGGGTGACTGAAGGTAAACCAACATCCTTCCTGGCCTGTTTTGTTCCTCAGACTAATTACATTCATACGCCCACAAATTGTGCCTTCAGCTCTCTTATGTAGCAGCAATATGAGAGAGTAAAAAGGGCAAATAAATGGAAATTTCAAATTTCTTCTGGGACAGTAAACAAAATCTTCTGCTCACATCTACAGCAGCATCAAAATTAAGTTCCCAGCTTTTGTAAACACAGAGGTTTGTTACAAATACTCAATCCACCTCTACCCACACTCCATGTAATGAGGCACAGCAAAATTATTTTCAATGTACTTTCTGCATTATTTCACCAAGGATTGTTAATGATGTTTGATTTGCTATTGCTGCAAATACATGGCTAATTACAATTAGACAAGAAAATGCAAACCATGCATTGACTGCCATTCTCCAGAGCTGTGGGAGGAAGACTCTGGTTTTACAGAACACCCCTAACCCAGGAGCAGCTCACTTCTTTCAAGCTAGAAAAGCCAAAATCCTTCATTTTAATCACTCACTGCAAGACATATGCTAAGTGTAAATACATCCAAGTTGAAAATTCCTAAAGCATTAGCATATATGCAAAATACCTTTAATCAGAACTATGCAGAGGGGAACTTCCAAAACAACTTGTTTCCACAGCATTTTACAAAAACTCATATTGCTATTTGTAAACCACTTCCAAAAATAAAAGCAGACCTGCATCCCCAGTGTGGAGAAATGAAAGTTACATACAGTTCTGGTCAATCCTGCCAATTTTATCTGCACTAGAAGCACAATAAAACTATTTTTTAAAAAAGAGCAGAATGAAAAATGAGAATGGCTTTTATTTAACTAATCTAAGAATTAATTAAAATAAAGATTTTCTGTCAGTTGTGAGCATCAACAAATGAACACAACATTATTCTAATAATGGCTTATTACATTATTTCTCTGCTGGAATGCAATATTGATTGGAAATCCTTGGGATGGAACAAATTGATTATTTGTGCAAATTTAACAACTGTTTACTTACAGACGCAAGTGCTTATTGTTTAATTTCAAGTGAGTCTAGAGGCAAGTTCCAGATGCTGGCAAAGAAGGCCCAAGGTACAGCTCGAAGCAGTGACACCTGAGATGAGTTAACCCTGAACAGTTTCTCACGGTGCTCAGGTGTGGCTCAGTCCAGCCCTTCCCAGAACACACCGTCTGACCCAGGATGTAGCCGGGATGTACCGGGGATGCTTTAGGGGATTACTCAGCCCCAGGAGTCAGCTGTGCTGGAGGCAGGGCTGGCCCCCATCGCCCCCAGGCTCCCTCCCTCCACCAGTCCAGCCTCAGGCAGACCCAGACCTGGCTGGGCTGCACACCCACCTCCAGTGTCACACTTCAGTGAGAGTCACCAACAGCCCTCCACACAAACACCGAGCCACAGACAACTGCCGTGGTGCCACCCTGGCACCAGAGTGACAGATGGAAACAACATCCAGAAACCAGCGCCTCTCCCTTTGTGGCTATTGAATCCATTGCACCTTGGACCTGCACTTCTGAATTCACAATTACAACTTAATCAGGGCCAAGGTCTTGGGCTGTAAGCTTTTGATTATTCTAATTCATTTTCAACCAGCTTGCTCATTAAAAAAAATTAATTAAAAAAAAAAAAATCACATGCTGCAAGAGAAAAAATTCCACTTGGTGCTTAGCAATTCCACTTGCTGGAAGCGTTTCAGTGCCAGCCCTGGAGAACTTGTCCTTCACCACAGCGTAATTTGGACTCCATGTCCACTTTGGTCTGAACTCCCACCAGCACAGCCTCCTGCCCTCAAGGCCCTAACGCAGTCACTGCACAGATTTAAATATGAAAAAACAGCACACGCATGCTCTATAATTTTCAATGTGTCAGCAACGTACAGAAAGCTCAGGAAGCAGCTAAAGCTGCTGACAGTGCCCACATTCAAATAATTCCTGCTTTCTTAGGGTTTAATTTCTCTATTATTTATGCTGATTTACAGTTTACTAATATTACCATGCCTGGTTGCAGACTTGTAAATTAAACAAGGGTCTGCAAAGTAGAAGGGGTGGAAATTAGTAGAACAATAACACAAAATACCAAATCGGCTTATTCTATGTGAGCTACGCATAAAATACATATCTTGTTTCAAATATACCACAGAGACCTTAGGAATGGTTTGGTTTTGACCCAAAGCAGACAAAAACCACTTTTTCCTTATTTCAACCCATCTGTTAAACCTAGAGCCCACAGCAGCATCAGAGTCCTGCTCCAAATCCAGCTCTGCACAGCAGCCACCACCAACGCAGGACAGGATGGACAGAACAGGCAGAGGGACAGCTCCCCTCAAGTCACGGAAGCAAATATTAACACAGTCGCAACCAAAGGGGCTCACAAAGGGCTCACACGGGGCAGGTGATGAGGAGTTACACCGAGGGGCTGCAGCTCCACACATCCCCAGGGTGACAGTGCCCAGGGTCCCCGATCCTGGCACAGAGCAGAGGTCTGGCTGCTGCTCCTGAAGCCAGGGCCAGGGCACGGGGCCACCGCGGTGGCTGTCCCTCCTGCCAAACTGCCGTGAGCACAGGCACGGACGCAATCTCCGAGGCAGAGGAGCTCGGGCAGAATTTGACTCACAGCCCCAGCCGGGCAGGACGTGGGAGAAGAGCAGTGGAGGGAAATCCCATCCCCTGTAATGTGTCATTGCTTTGGCAGCACTTTGCTTTCCCTGCAAGGAAGCTGTCATCTCCGTGACACGCTGGGGATCCCTGAAGGAGCAGACAGAATTAGATCTTAATCAAAAATCTCTGCAGGCCAAAAAGTGGGGGTTTTTTCTGTCTCTGGGAGTGAATCTCACAAACCATGGTACAGTATCACCTACAGGGAAGCAAATGACACAGCTCATCTTCTGAGATAAACCCCCACTGAATTTACCTGAGCTTTGCCAGGCAGTTACATGGTTCAGGAGTCAGCCATCCTGCTGCTCCAGGGCTGTCAAGAACCATTGCTTTAGCTGGTAAAAGTTAGCATCATTCTACTGAGTTCAGACAGACTTCTTTTGGTTTATCAACTGCAGGAAGAACTTGCAACCACTCTGAAGAAAGAAATACTCTCAAACATCAATTTGTAGGCCCAGAGCAGTAAAAGGCAACTACAATATTCATAAAAAATATCTTTGAGGCAAAGAATGAGAACTAATTTCACCCCAAACAGTGAAACTCCTCTTAAATTCGGTCCTTTGGCAGCTCTGTAAATTGCAATAATTGAAAGGGGGGGAAAGGAAAGCTTAATGCTATTAGATTATTTATTTCAATAAGTAACAGCTTCTTACTTCTTGCAACCTGAGAAAAAGGAAATGACCCAGGGGCCTCTTTGAACATTCTCCATTACCATTTCACCTCACTTCCACTCGCAGCATACCTGCCTCAGTGAGGAATAACACACTTCTGCTTTGGCTGAGGAGATTCGGAGCTGTTGCCAGCAATCTGTCCAAGATCTCCCGTGCCCTGTGAATATTCATGTACCAGAGGGATGCTCAGTCAGGTGAGGTGGCAGCAACCCTTTCAAAAGGAGTCAGGGATGCCACCAGCACTGGAAAAGCCACCCAGTGTCTAGCATTTTACTCTTTATTGAAAATATTTTGCCTTCCCCTTCTTCCATACAATTAAATTTGCCATGGTGAATTGGCATGCAAAATTGCCCTCTCCATATATATTGTCGTTAAATTACTCTATAATTAGTACTAACATATTGTACTTAGAGCATTTACTATGCTTGATGGTTCCATCAACATAACCTTATTGTGATCTATAGCAGTAAGGATGACAATTAAAATGGTATTACTCACTTTTAAAGAGCCACTGACAAGTTCTACCCACATTTACAAGCATCCTTTCAATCATGCTTAGCCACTTCCATAAACTCTATGAATAATTCTGTAGTGCTGATTTCCCCATGGAGAGGGAGAAACAGAAAAGCCTCCCCACCCTTTTGGGCAGGACTGGGAGGCAGAGAGGCCAGAGCCATGATGGGGTACCTGCCTCCCATGGAGCAAACACCGGGGGCTTTCAGAAGCCCAGGAAATCGGTGCTGGAAATCCCCCACACAACTCAGTAGGATTCAGGATCCTAAGTTCTTAAGGCAGTTCTGCAAATGCTGATTTATTGCCCTGGAGGGATATGCCCAACACAGCTGGCCCAGGTGGGGAACAAGTGGGACCCCACAGAGCTTGAGGGCAAACACCTCCCACGCAGGAGGGGCAGCTGTGGTGGGAGCACTGCTCCCAGTGAAGCTAAAGATAGTGTTGGAACCCTTCAGGGAAAGGCTGAAGCCTCCTTTGGCCAGAATGGAAGCTGGGTGAGATGCCTGAAAGGACCACACTGTGCACCAAACAACATGAACCAGAGCACAGGCCAGAGATGCAGAACTCCAAGTGCTGTCAGCAACCACCATAGCCAAAGAGGGATTTATCCAGTGGGCTGAACCTGCTGAATAAATTATTTCATGGCCTATGTTGTCTAAAAATAAGATTCAATTTCAAATTCCTTGGCTTTTGGGTGTCCGGCTGGAGACATTGTACCAGGGATTGATAGGTAATGCTCTAACATCTCAGTTCCCAAAGTTGTCAGAACTTACATACCCCTAGGGACCCAATAAAACAGAGAAGTAATTCCTCTGTTGGAATTTTATCCAGTCACATGGATCTATTCCCTGTGCACCACCTCAGAGCCACGGCCAAGATTTAGCCCTTGGTTAGAAAGAATATTTATACATCTACTTCATGCAAGCTGAGTGCAGGACCCACCATAAATAGGTAACTTAACACTAAAATTACTTTTTAAATGAAGCCTTCATTTTTCATATGGAAAAGGAAATCCACTGGAATACTAATAGCCTACATCTTTCAGATTTGTATTCTGGTACTGGGGAGCAGGGTGAGGAGGAGGGGTAGAAGTGACCTCAATTCTGACAATCACATAATTTTGTGGTTCGAAAGTTATTGGAACGTTTCAGAGCATAATGCCCAATGATTTGCATTCCAGAGACCTTCCCCAGAAACCGAAAGATTGCTAAAGGGTGCGTATCTCAGCTCTAATGCTTGTGCCCTTTTCTCAAATTAGCGATACTGTCAAGCTCTGATGAGATCATATCTGACACAGAGCAAAATTATGGTAACAGTCATGTGTGATCTTATCCAGCCCAACTCCTATTTCTATGGGACTACAAAAGGAAAGAAAGTTCCATTAAACTATATTAGAGAAGGTGATATTCACCCTGCAGCTATTGGACTTTATCAGAGCAGTACTTATCACATCCTCAGAAAAGAGTAGAAAATGAAAATTCAGAAGCAGCACCAATGATCTAAGCAATCGTGTAATACAATCCCAGCTACAATTTAGTGCTGATTATAATTCTAGGTTTCTAGCTGCAAGTGAAGGAAACCAGATGAATTTTGGGGAACTGTTTCCACATGTATAATTAAAAGGGTGCTATAGCAGCTGAGGATCTGGCCTTGTTTGCGAGAGGCAGGGTTTGAACAGTGTGTTTTGCTTGTAATTTGGCTATGTCCAGAACACATCCAAAGAGCCTCCCACTTCCTTAAGGGAGGGATGATTAATGACTGAGAGAGGCATGCTCTGCATGGGTGGAAAATCTCTCTGTGCAGGGAGGACGAAGGGCTCCTGTGTCTGGGTACATCAGGGCAGCAGGTCAGGCAGCAGCCCTCCAGCACTCCTGGAGTCTCTCACATCCCCAGCACAAGGCATGGACAAAGGAGAAGCTGCCAGCAGGGAAGTGACACCTTGGGGGCAGATGGACGAGCGTGAGCAGCCCCTGCAGAGCCCCTGCAGCTCCCTGATGGGAGCTCAGTGCCTGCTGCCCTGGGAATCCCTGCCACGGTGAGTGCTGCAGAGCAAAAACACTTGAGCGATGCAAAGCTTCCCTCTACCCCTCCCAGAAAAGCCCCTTTGCCATTCAAAGTTCTTGCAGTCAGGAAGCATGTTATTTTTGTTATTTCCCACTTCTAATGCATCAACAAGGAGGTGGCTTCCCAAATCCCGGCACCTCTGCCATCACCCTGCTGCTCTCACACAGCCCCTCCACGTGCCGAGCGATTCAGGCTGCACGTTCCCCATGCCCAGAGCTCAGCTATCACACACTGATTGCAGGGTTGCAAATGTAAGCATTGCTCAGCTCACCAGGGCTGACGCCTCTCGGCACAGAGAAAAGGCCAACCAAGAACCCTCAGCTCACACACACAGAGACATGGAGGGGGCTCTGGAAAACACAGGGGCCTTGTCTTTGAAGGCAGAGTTGGATAAAATGCAAGAGTGAATAGAATACAAAGAACACCAACCAGGATCATGTGCAGGTATTCCCAGAAATAACAACAAAAAACAGATGCAGCACTGAACCTCTTTCCTTCTGGAACCCATTTCACTCCAAGAGCCATCACATCCCAACTTCCCAGGAAAGGGAAGGGCACCCAAAGGCAGGTTTGCACAGCTGGAAGAGCTCCCAATGAGTTTCTGCCTCCTTCTCCTAAGGACATTGCAGCTCAAAGTTCCATCAATTGCTCAAGGAAATAGAAGAAACCGTAAAATGGACCTTCAATTAATCCTGCCCAGATCTGACACAGTTACTGAGCAGTGAAAGAGAAAAAATGGCCTTTAATTGGTGCTGAAGTTGTGTAGTGTCCTCACAGTGCTCTGCTTTAATTTCTCAATAAAAAAGTTTCTCTTAATAGTCACTCAAGGCAACTAACTATTGCCTTCTGCTAGTTCCATGTGGTACCCAACACCCAAATTATTGCTTCTCTACTCTTCAGGAATGGCTGGACTCTTTCAAGGAGAGAGCCCCAGTTCAGGCAAAGCTCATGAAGAACAGTATATTAAACAATGCTGAATTACACAGGAATTTGCATGGATTTGCATTTTACATTTATATTAATGCAAGATGAGTTCATTACGATTCATCTAACAGTAATGAATGCTAAAGGAATAAGTAATGATCATGATATTGCAACTATGTCATAATCCTGTCTCTGCAATTTCAGTCTCCTACTTTCTACAAAAGCCAAGAACTGGTTACTGTCACTAGCACTGTGACATTGCTCTCTGTTACCATCCTGACCTGGGTCTAACTCTAATGTGACCTTCACAAGTTTCCTGTGAACACAGGGCTTAAAAGTCTTTACCAATCACCATCTTTCCAGGATTCAAAATAGCTGGAAAGCCATGGCTGGTCCTATTTCATGTTTTGATTTTGCTGTGTTTCCCCGTTCTCCCAGGGGATCACAGCAGCTCACACAGCTCAGCCAGCACACAAGCATGATCCTCTTGTCCCATCTGACGTCTGTCACAAGTGTCAGCAAAGCTGGCCCACAGCTGCAAGCAGATTTGGGGAGCAGAGAAAGAAGAGAAGATGAGCTTATCCCTGTCAATTCCAAGCCTGCCATGTCTCCTGCCATTCCTCACCATTTCTCTGTGTATCCATTGCCTGGAGCGGGCTGACACCTGCAGCACCTGCAGCTCCCGAGCACTGACCACACCCAGGAGTGGCAGAGCCAGTGACCTGCACACGAAGTGCTGTCCTGGCACTTCTGCAGAACATGGTCCAGCCTGCCAGAGACACAGTGCCTGTCACCAGCTCTGCAGTGGCTGATCTGTGCTGTCCCTTTGCTTTCCTTCCTTCTGCTGCATCTCCCCATATTTGCAAAACACTGTGAGGATGGAGGAAAGGAATTGCAAGGGGAAAGTATTCTCCAAGAGAAAACTGCCTTTTCTGTTACAGTTCACTCAATTAAATTATGTCCTGGAGTGAGTTCCAACAGCTGTGAATTTCAAAATTAATTTGATTTCGTTTCTCTGGGCAGTATTTCCTCTGGGGCTGCCAGGTATTTCACAGTGGATGCTCTCTTCTCCTCATGCACCAGTGGCACAAGCAGAGAGCACCCAAACAAGGGGAGAGCCTCCCGCTCTCACCCCTTTGGGTGCCAGCTGGGCAGCGTTACAGACCCCAGCCCGGGGCCCAAGAGCCCCAGCACCTGCGGGCAGCACCAGCTCCCCTTCCCCTGCACAGGACTGGGCTCAGAGCTGCCTCTGCATCTCTCGTCATGCACCAGCACAGGCTCCTCAGGCTGGTTTAGCTGAGCACCACCAGTGGCACCTGACAGGTTATCAACTTGCAGTGATGCACTTTGCTAAAACTCTGGGGGGACTCAAGCCCTTAGCTCCTTATGAGAGCACAGGCTTGTTAGGAAACCTTAATGACAGGAAAACTATTACAGTCTCCAGCAGAAACAGTTCTTCTGAGACATTCAGAATAGCAAAAGGTTAAATTAAACCTTCCCTGCAGCAACACAATCAGGAGATGGCCAAGCACAGCTCCATGTTATCATGCTACACACGCTTCAATTAGAACAGAAAAAATGGTTTTATATATATTTAGCACGAAGACGCTAAAATACATACACTTGCTTCCGCTCTCCAAATGGACTCCTTCCCATTTCTGAGTCTGAAAATGTTAAAGATTGATTCACAGCTCATGGAGAAAACATGCTTTTCATACCAGAAAATATGTTTGAGGTGGCCCTGTGGTGCTCACGGGCAAGTGCCAGCAAACACTGGTGAACGCCCAGTGAGAGGGAAAAGCCTCACAGGCAGGTCTGCCTGGCTGCAGACCACACGGACTGTTCATGCTGCAGGTGTGACACCATCAGCCTGTGCACCAAGCCTTAGAGAGCTGGGCAAGGGCCACCCAGCAAGCTCAGTGCCACAGGCAGGCATGGCTGAGTCCCTGTGGTGGGCAGTGACAGGACAGCTGTCTCAGTCTGCAGAGCACAAACTCATCTGAGGCTCCAGCCTGCAGCACAGCTCATTCTGGAGATTTGTCTAACCCCAGCACAGGAGCTGAACAGAGTCAATAAACAATTAACATGCTCCCAACCAAGCAATTAAATCTATGGCAAGTGGGGAATTCCAGCAGACAGCGCAATTACTGTATTAACTACCAAAATTGCTGTATGTAACTGCTGCAAGTAAGAAACATCAGCAAAGGAGACGCTGGGGCTGTTGGCTTCTGCCTCTGCAGCAAAACAGGTCTGTCACTGGCATTGGGCACGCATGGGGGTCACAGCGAGGACAACTCTCGCTATTACGCAAACCTGCTGAGAAGAGGGAAGAAGTTTCTCAGCTGTGGCACTATCACCACGTTTTCAGGAGCTCTCATGTCATTCAGCAGCTTCAGGACAAGGACGAGATGTTGCTGGAAGGGACTGGGCAGCAGGCACATTGCTCACAGATAATCAGCTTCCAAACTGTGGGGCAGCGACACAGGTAAGGGCCACGTGAATCTCGAGAATGTTCAATTAAGGGTTATTTATTAAGGATGCCCAGAACTGCAGAACAGACAAACCCCAGCATGGACACACAGGGAAAGTGAGCTCTCTGGGCTGGATCAGCGCCCCGTCACTGTCCTGGTGCTGCCCATCTGGCTCATTGCACATCCTTGCTTGAGCTGCTGAGAAGAGCTGCTTGGCTTGGGAAATTCAGAATCCATCCACTCACTATGCAGTACACAGTAACTGTCACTTGGAGGGGAGCTGATGTGAAGCCTTGAGAAAGAGCAGATCTGGGGAACAGGGCTGTTTGATCCATGCTTTGCTGGCTGTTGTAGCAGCTCCTCTCAGGAGATGAGAAGAAATAATAGCCAGGAAATTACTTTCCAGATAGTTCAAGAGGTGTTTTGCAATGCTGATGGAGGTGAAAGGTGACAGAAACTATTGCTAAATATCAATAATATTATGTACACAATTAAAATGCAACCAAAAGTCTTTTAAAACCAACCAAAATGATCTTGGGAGCCCATGCAGGGATTCAGTTGTATTGCCAGGTTAAATCTTCAGCTCTGTGGAATACTTGAAAACGTAATTTTTGCCTCCTCCTCCAAATCCCTTTTAATATTCACAACTGGCGTCTCTGTGAAAGATTTCCAGCCCTGAGAAGCTGTTTGAGGTGAGTAGCTAAGGATTATCTCTAATAAGACACTATTATTCAGGACAAATCTCTATAGATGTGTTTAGTAAATAAGGCTGATACTTCACAGAATACATTACAGTAATTACAACAGCAACAAAAATACATGGTGAAATGTTGTCTTCATGGCCATCATGGGGGGAGGGGGTGGGCAGGAAATCAACGTGGAACTTTCTTCTGAAATAAACACTCGAAGTCCCGGGCAGGTCTGGATCCCAGGGAGCTGCCAGGCTTTCTGGGTGGCCATTGAGATGCTTAATTTTCAGTGACGAGCTTGGAATATAACTTTTAACTCTTTTTGAAATCCAAGGCCTGTCTTGCTCTTGAAATAGGATAAGTAAAAACCTTTGTTTTGGCTGGATCCTTCTGACATTTTCAGTGGTAAAAATAAATCTGATTTTCACAAGCTTAAAGGAACGGGAACAATGTTATTTCTAAAGCATATATGGTGCTATTTGATATGATAAAAGACTGAATGAGTCAGTAAATGGAGCAGTTTAGTAGTTTAAAAAGACCAAATCAATAATTATGCAGCAAGATCTACAGTATTGGAACAGAAAAATGTAGCTGAAAGCTGCCTGTCGGGGCGAGCAAACCCTGAACCTTTCCTCTGCCAGGACCTTGGTGCCAAGCATGGGGAAGCTCTTCAGTGAGCTCTGTGTGTGTGCAGCTACCTTTGAATACAGAAACAAAGTTAAGGCAGCAAAGGAAACACACAGGTGAGTAGGAGATGCATGTGGTGCAGCCCCATGAGACCCCAAGGGCGTGGAGGACACAGCCCCTGTGTCGTGGCATCACTCTGCTCTTTACTCCTGTCCTCGGTCTCACGTTGTCCCCACCTGAGACCACCACACCAGAGCCTGAAGGGACTGCAGAGAGCCCACCAGAGCAGAGCACAAGGGCTCCTGTCATTGCAGCCTCTCGTGCCATGGAGCCCCAGAGCCTGGCACCGACCCCACCACTGTGGAACTGCTGCCTGGACTGTGGCACGACCTCCTCACTGCCTCGCACAAAAGCAAACAGTTTGAACTGGGGAATTTAAAGGGTGGCATGGCTCCTGTAGGAAAGGAAAACAAAAGGCCACAACAACCAGATACCAGTGGAGGCCCTGACTCAACAGAACTGGGCGCTACACTGCTGAAGTTATTTCCAAAGCAGATGTTTCCTGTGTGTGATCGTCACACTGTTAAGTGCAAAACAGAGTAAGGAAAGGCAGATGTTTTCTTGACCTCTCCTTTCAGGAATATGATGGTTGATTTTTATTTCTGGCACATAATCTAAACATATTCATCAAGGATGTGATGGAAAAAAGGGATAGCAGGAGCAAGAGCAGCTGTACCCCCCAAAAAACATTTCCTTTTGCTTGTCTGAGTAATGAACACAGAGGAAAACAAGAAATTATCTTGAGCTCTCCCACCTGCCTTTGCATTTATTTGCTTTATTTCAGTATTTCCTGTTTTCTTCTGACTTCCCATTTCCTCTGCAGGTTCAGAGCATGCCAGGACACTACTAAGCACAGCTGCCACGACTGCAGCACAGGGGCTGCTCCAGCTGGCACAGGCTCTGAGCCGCAGGCAGAGCTTGGGACCCAGAATGTGAGCCACCAGCTCAGGACTTAGTCCTCATCCCACCCCGGATCTGTTGGGGGCATGATTTTCAAGTTTAGTATGTCAGCATACAGACCAACATAGAGAGAATTGCTCTACTGACAATTCAACGCCAATACAATCAGACTAAGATTAGGCATAGACAGCTATGACTGCTCTGCTCAGCCACGTGGTGCTTGAGCAGGGGAATATAAAACAAAGAATTTCCCTTCAAAACACCATTGTAAATGTTAAATTCTAATGGGTATGTTGTGGGGGACCATTTTTAATCATTTTACATGCATGTGTTCATCTGCACTCAGGGCTACCAGACTCTGTCAGATGTGAGCCAAGCTTTGCTCGGAGTGTTGACAGGCAGACCAGGACCTGGAGGAATCATGCATGTGATCCACCTTCCTTCCCATGGCCAGGCCAAGAAAACAATAACTCCACCTTTAAAGGTCTAGACTATCTGTTGCAAAACACTCTCGGCCAATTCTTTAGAGTAAAGGATGTCTGTCCAATGTCTGTCGCCATAAAGCACAGTGACTTTAGACCTCATGCAAGTGCAATTTCGTCGCATTACTCTGAGCAAACAGGTAATAGAGAAAAGAACTTTGACTTGAATACCAAAAACATCCAAAAGCCCCCAATATTTGTTAAAGAATCATTCAGAATAAGAGTAACTCATGTTACCATAAAAACAACACAGGAGGAAAAAAGTGAGAAAGCAAGCAAGCGAGAAAGAAAACTTGATATAAATCAAGCCTAAACACTCCACCAATCACCAGCTCTCTAAATCAGGAAATCTGACAGATTTTCCAAGCGAGAATCAATCTTCCTGTCTCTGCTGTAAATACTGTAATCCTTTTTCTAGCACGGTACAGAAAATGTAACTGCCACATTCAAGATTTATCAAAAAATATCCTGCCAGACTGTTCAAATGTTGCAGTTCCAAATGTTTATAAACAAGAGGTCAGAAGAGTTTTCATGACTCTATCCTCCTTCTCTGTCCAAAACAGCTTTGGTGAAGGACGGTTTGCATTCCTGTGCCTGCCTCAACAGTACCTGTGTCCAGGTACTTTGGTGATGCTTCTGGCAGCTGAGACCCCTCACCTCCTGGGAGTGGCAGATGCTGCTGAAAGCACAGAGAGGTCAAGACAGGGAAAAGGAGCCAAAAAGCAAGGGCAGTTAAATAAGCAGGAAGTCAGTACTAAATCCCCCTCGCCCCCAGCACTGCCCCTGCCTTCCCCATCTATTGCAGGCTGCAAATCAAAACTCAGCCCTCAGAGGACCAGACTGGGATAGGAACAGATTCTGACTATAGGCAACAGCACTGGAAAATGACCCCTTAATTCTCAGTACAATACAGCAAATCAATGCTGCTGGCATTGGAATCTGTTCATGTTACAAGAAATTCAAGTGATTCTGCAGAAATAACCCTGAGGCAACATGTAAAGGGAGAGGGAAAAGCCATTGGATTAAGAAACTATTTAAATTAAGAAGCCACTGAAAAAAACTGAAAGCTGAGGTTTTGCCGGAGTTTTTAGGGCCATTTTTAAAGCACACTGAGAGCTGACAAGAGGTATTCTTCTCTTGCCCTGGCTTACAGCCAGGGGACTTCAGCAGATCCATGTAATGAGGCCACCTCACAAGCCTTTCATGGCTTGCAGCAGCCACTGGAGCTGTGGTGATGCTCCCGGGGGGTGGTGCTGGTTACTGAGCTGTGAAGTCGGCAGAATTGCAGTGGATTTGGACTCCCTAGAATATTAGGTTTTGACACTGTATGTTAACAATGGAGGCTTGGCTTGATTTCAGCTGGCTTAGTTAGACCCCAGCACTCTCCATCCAGCCCCTCCACTGCTGGCTGGGGGATGACCTCCCTCTGCCCCTCCACAGCCATAGCATGGCAGCACCAGTCAGTCCTGGGCATGGCTGGGTCTTGGTGGGGGCAAAGTGACAGCCACGTGTCATTCCCGTACCTGCTAGAGATGTTAAGGTGTGTGCCTTCCCATGGGACCTCATAGGAATGTCAGAACTACAGGTATTTTTTTGTCTACATTAGTAAGGATGGCTATTCTTTTTCAAGGAATAACCATCTTCTCTTTCTGCATGCATTTTCACTTTCTTACAGGCCAAAGTAACATATTTAATGCAAAAATACTGTGATAGTGCCCCCAGAGCTGCAGTGCAGATGTGTCACTTTCCACTTTTCCCGTGAGCTGCACCTGCTCCTCACCCCATCAGTCAGGAGCATGCCCCTGGGGGGAACAGCTTGACATCCCTTCAGATGAATATGCAGGAAAGATGGGACCTGAGCTGGTGTTCAAAAGTCAGCAAGACCAATTTCCTTTAAAAATTAATTACTGCTGACAGCTAATACAATTGCAGCATGCAGATAGACACCAGCAATTAATTAATCGGTAGTTTTCAAAAAAGAGGCTATTGATTTGTTGTTCCTCATAAACCTGGAATATTAGAGTGAGTATGACACAATTACATAAAGCAAGGGAAGGAAATTGGCTTTCATGAATGAGACAAGTGGAAAGAAGTCTGGGTACCTCTGGTTTTCACCTGAATCCCCATTAGGGTGACACACCAAAAATATACATTCAAAACAGCTCACTCATTCTTCTGAAAAATTCTCTCCAATAAGTAAACAAATACATCGATAAATTGAACAAGCCACGGTGCTGGAGCCAACTAAAAGAAACCATCTTCACACACAATCACTTTAGATAGGTGCTCTGTATGTTCCCCAGCTGATGGGTGATGCCTGGGATGCACCCAGAGACCCTGAGGGGTCTCAGCACAGAGCCCCTTGCTGCTGGCAGCAGCACCACGGCTGCTCGCAGAGCAGGACACGGCTCTGCTGTGCAGCCTGGAGCAAATATCGCCCAGCAGCCTCCTCTACTGGAAAACGTCAGCTCTCAGCTCTGGAACACCTTCTGCGAGCAGCTCTGTTAAGTTCAGTCCTGCTTCCCTGCAAGCCTCCTTCCCTTCCAGACAGCCGTGGCACATGGAATCCGAGTGGCATGGCCAAGGCAGCATGCTATCAATCACACTCTGTTTATTACTCCTGGAGCAGAATTGTCTCTAATTATCTGCCCTGTGTGACTCCAGTCCATCGCTCTGTCACACCTCTCTGTCTTCCTCCATACTTGTTATTTACCCGCCATAAATACTCCTTGCCATGAGATGGAAGCTCACATTTGGGGCATGATTTAGGGGTTTGACTGGGACAACTTCACTGATTCAAGAGGGAAAACCAGCTGCAAGCCTCTGCACCACGGCCCCAGAGGCTGGCAGGGCCCTCGCCAGGAGCATCGCTGCTGCCCTGGGCACCCTCTGCCCCTGCTCTGCCCCTCTGTGCCTCTGCCCGGTCCCATGGCTGCCCATCCTCTGCCACCGCCCTCTGCTGCAGAGAGCACGGAGCAGAGAATGCAACTGAGCAGTGAATATTAACTGGTCACACAGTGCCTGATGACAACATGGCCATGCACAGAAATCCTGGTGAAAAACAAACAGGAAGATCTCACGCAGGCAGTTTCCATGGATGCAGCTGCTGCTGGAGTGGGCTAAAAAAATAAAATAGTCTTTCATCCAGAATTTCATGTTTCCTTTCTCCCTGCAATCACGTGCATGGGGTTTGAAGCTGTTAATTCCTGACTCTGTTCCTGCCACACCTCCCGAGAGACTGGGAACATGCCACCTCCTAATTTACACAGCAGGCCAGGGAACAGGGACGTGATCACCTTGCCTATTCAGTGTTCAGCGTGTTCACAAACAACCCAACTCCACACTGCTAAGGAATTAAAACCTGCCTCAGAAAGCCACAGCTTCATTAGTGGAAGCTATTTACCTGCTGCCCAGACCAGGACAGCATGGGCCCACCAGCCCTGCTGGGTTTGGCTGAGGACAGTGCTAAGACCCGGGTGCTGCAGCCTTGCAGGATTCAGTGAGTGCGAGAAGAACATTCAGACCCTCAACAATACAAGTTTTTGGCTTGATTTCCTGAGAAAATCAGGAAAATCACCATCTTTAACTGTGCTGATCAGGGGGTCACCTTACATCTTCCTCCTCATCTTCAGTCACAACCCCTTTTTCTTTCACTATGTTTTATCCTTATTTATTTTATTCTTTATTTTATTCCTTCCAAGGAATTTGACAAAATCTCCAAGGCTTCTGAGCTGCCCAAATCCTGACAAGTTTCATCCCAAATAAGCCTGCTGGTTGCAGAGCCGAGGGGCTGTTTGGGCCAGAGGAAATGCTCCTCCCTGGTGCTGCTGTTCAGAGAGGTGTGTTCCTGGCAGCACTGGTCTCGCTCTGAGGGTCTCTGTGGCCTCCTGCAAGGTGGGACTCATTCTGCAGGGAGCAGAGGGGCAGCTCCACCGAGCTCAGCACAGGCTGAGTCGATGTGGAGGTGCTGCAGCTGCATGGAGGAGGGAGACACCAAGCACACGGGACAGGGGGGCTACCCAGCAGGGCTGTGCCCCTGAGCCCCAGCAGACTCCCCATTATTACCCTGAGATGTCCCAGCCCTTGAGGGCGATTACGAGGATGTGCCCTGCTGTAGGAACAGCTTGACTGCCTCAGTTACCGAATGGTCACAGAAACACCCAAACACAGGACTGCTGACTGAAATTATTATTGTGGTTTGTTCTTTTGGGGGTTCCTCTCTGCAGGCAGTCAGAGCTAGCAGAGGCCCTCGGCAGAGAAAGAGGCAATGGTGCTCCGAAAAACATGACTTCTATCTCCCCCAAACCCAGCTTTAACAACAACAACAAATCGTGCAGCCTCCAGGGCTGCATTTCTTTTTCAGCATCTCCCTCCTGTTGCATTGCATTTTTCCCTTGCTATTTAGCACTTGAGAAACAAAACTGATTAGAGACGTCTCACTGGAGACTTTGGTTTCAGGGAGTAGAAGGAAGCAGTACTAAAAGCACACTGAATATTCATTCAACAATGAAATCCTAATTCTCCTTAGCAGCTTCCTCTGGGCAACACATTTCAAAGTGAGACTTGAACATCAAGGTGAATATTCATTATGTTGCAGTTGGCTTTTTCCTCAGCAGATCTCATTTCTACATCTCATTTCTGCAAATTCTCATGCACAACTAAACTTACTGCTAGGATTGAACAGAAAAATAACATCAACAAGATTTTTATGGGCAGGGTGGGCAGCAAACACTAAAGAGATTTGTAAAATATAAATTCCACCGCAGTTTAGTAAATACCAATAACTACCAACTTCCCAGAGTTCTCCAGGACATCCTAATGTTAGCTCGAGCCTTTATCGCCTTTTGTCATCCACATGCTGTCACCTCAAGGAAGAGGAAGATAGGGACAGGAGGAAGAGCTCTGTATCACTGTGAGCTGTACAGCACTTACACAATGGCAGGACTGCGCGCTGTGCTGAGCTCTCCAAATACCTCTTTTTTAAAGAAGGGTTTCTTCACACTCTGTACTTAACACTATTCCCAGCTCTTCATAAAACAATATCCCAGCTCACAGTTATCAGATGTGAATTGCAACTTACACGTGCAAAGAAAGTAAGAGTCAGTTTTTATGGAGAAGCTGCCTCAGGCATTTAATTCAAAATTATTGTCTTCAATTTTATTAAAATCAGTATGAGATTTTATTACAGTATAAATTAAATGGGCAGCTATTTGCTCCTCAGATACCAGAAGCAATAGTATGAACATCGCTTCAAGCAATGGTATTCATCCAGATGTCTTAGCCAAAGTTATACGTGTACAAGTGTGGAGTTTAATTTCTTTTTCTCTTATTTTTTCATCCCTTAAACACCAGGCACAGTTCATGAAATGTGACTGAGGCTTATAGATGATACTCATACTTTTAAAGGCTCAGAGAGCTCAGAAAGGACTTGAACAAATTATTAAGATCTGTGGGAAATGCTCTACAGTGAGTGATTAAAGAGCTCAATTTGTTTAGTTTATTAAAAAGGTGAAATGTGGCTTGATTA
Source organism: Acanthiza pusilla (assembly GCA_036630365.1). Lineage (NCBI taxonomy): Eukaryota > Metazoa > Chordata > Aves > Passeriformes > Acanthizidae > Acanthiza > Acanthiza pusilla. Next base: position 11,475,165 of record JAXCHO010000048.1, read on the forward strand.
CAGGGTATTAATATGTTCACAGGGAGAAAAGTACATGGGACTAAACGGCTTTTAATCTAAGAGAGAAAACAGCCACCACGCTCAGCAGCATGCACCAGCCAGGCACGTGGCCCGGGAAGGGACACTGCTGGGGTGACCCACCCTGGCACATCAGGACAGCTGCAGGGACAAATCCTGCAGCAGCCCTGCGCATCCCTGTCAGACACACTGACTGTGCTGCCCACCGCGGGCTGAGCAGCTGCCCACGGCCCTGCGGACAGCACGGACACGCAGCAGGCACGGGAGAGGCAGAGTGGGTTTGGGAGCTCAAACAGCGAGATTTGGGCTCACACGGTTGCAGGCAGCAGCTGAGGGCTGCTAGCGCTGGGAAGCTCTACAGTCACGTATAGGTGGCAGTCTGGTAACAGCACTGCTTTGAGACTGAAATTTCTAAAACCAGAGTGAGAACATGGAAGATATGATGGAAGTGCCAGAGTGTTGGAGGAAAAATCTCAAGTGCTGTATTACAGGAGATGTGAAATAAACTGTGATAATCGCCAGTATTCTGTCAAAGTTGATCTAATAATCACCCAAACTGGACTTAGCTGCTCAAAAGGTTAATGTGCCAACAACAACTCATTTCACCAAACTGCCATATATCAGCAGACAAATAATTTAAATAAATATATACACACTCAGAAGAAGGTCAGCAGGGCCCATAAATGTAGGTCATATCTTGAAATGCTGCCAGTTACTGCCACTTAGAAGGGAAAAATTTATGTCAGGCTGATTTGCATAGGGAGGAACTGGACCTAAATACTCAAGACAGAGAAACCAAATGCTGACAGCAGTCAGTTACATGATCTTTAAAGCTCATCCCAACACATGATACAAAACTAAAGCACTCCCAGTTCCCCCCCAGGTCCTACAGGCTCTGCAGAGAGAGCACAGTAAGGCAGAGGGTTTGGTGCAAAGAAGATGCTCCAGTCAGCCAAACCCACAAATCTGCTGTCCTTCACCCGAAACCATTTGGACAAAGAGTGCAGAAGCCATGAAGTCAGGATTAAGGCAGATCAGGGATGCTGCAGGTGTCTACAGCCTGGGCACAGCACAGAAGGTGGGACGAGGAAGTAGCCTCATGGCCAGCCCCAGGGGGAGTAAAATAAGTTCCCATCTCTGGAGGAGCTCGGAGTTTGTGAAGCTGAGACATGCAACTGAGAGAAGCAACAGATTATTCACTGAAGTGGGGGAGGGAGGAGGGGAAAGATCATAAACAGGGCTGCCCAGAGCTTTTGTCTGGAGCTTTTTGCTGCAGATCTATTTCCCCCTGCGGTCTCCTGTGCCAGTACTCACTGTCAGCCTCCAGCAAGCCCTGGGGTACCAGCCCCTCAGTTCCCTGCTCTGCAACACCTGCTGAGGTGTCAGAATAACAAAAATCGAATAGCAGCACCTTTGGTCTTTTTCAACATCACAGGCTTTAAAGGAATTCCTTTTCCATTTCAAATCACATCTTTAGTTTCTTTGAAAATGGGAGAGGAAAAGGATGCACATTGAACAGTCATTTAAAAGTACAAGAATAAATCATGGGCATGACACCATTAAGGGTTCCTGGATCCACTGTTACATACCAGAAAAACACTGGTCCATCTGAAAACAATCCTGCTTGGAAAGAATTTATGGTCTGCAGATGTGTAGTATTAAGGGGTATTAACCCCTTTTCTGCATGAACTCCTGCTGGCTACATTTCTTCACCATTTTTAACTTCTGCTGAATTTGGGAGTGTGGACAGTGTGGAAGCAATTGCTATCCTTGCTGTAGTTTCCCACTACACTATTTTCACACAGTAATTTCCAATACAGACAAAGCTCAAAATATTTAGACCCCTTTCTGTGACTGTCAGAAATGTTCAAGACAAACTTTCCCAGCAGCTGTTTCCAGAGGAAAGAAAAAGAAAGTTACCGAAAAAGAAAGGAAAGAAAAGCAGTCACTGAACAGGATATGATGGGGTTAGGACCAAAGTTAAAATCACCTCTGACTGCAATAGTAGTCCCCAAGGTATCTTGGGTGCTGGTAGAACTAACCAGGAGATTTACTAGATGTAAATGATAATTAACAAACGCAAGTGAACATGAACAGAATTCTAGCCTCATGCAGGTGTTGTCTGACCCTTGGTCTAGCAACTTAATAGAGCAGAGCAATGTAAAATGCCTGCAGTGGAAGCACTAGAGAGCAGCAGCACAGACACTTTCAACCCAACAGAGACGAAATATGGGACTATAATTTGCTTTATAAAATGTAGGACAAATGACCAAAATAGAAGATGCAGCAAAATTAGTAGAGCAGAAAAGTCCAAAGGATGTGGTAATAATTCATTCTGCTAACATCAAATGCCTGCTGACACAGAGTGTAATTCAATAAAGCCACGGCTACCACTCCATGCTGTCGGAGAGGGAACCACGTGGCAAAGAGACACATGGCTGTGCAGGACCTGCAGTGCCCCAGCCCATTGGAGAGGACTGCCTGTGCGACCCTGCTCCTGCAGCAACAGCAAACCACGGGAGAAACTGAGGCAACAGAACGCAACCTGCAGAAAAGCAGTCAGAATTTTTTCAGAGGATTTACCCTTCCATGGAGTGCTACAGATAGAAAAAACTGCTCCAGCCCAAAACGTGTGAGCAAATGCCTGGCTCTTGATCACCTGCTTGGACAGCACAGATACAAGTCTTAATTAACTCTTGATGCAGGGTGTTGTTATAATGATAAATAGCACAATGAAAGTGGAAAAATGTTTTCCACCTGCCGCATTAGGCTTCTGCAGGGCTAAATGGCTCATCTGGATTGTTATGAAGGCATCCATCACTAAGATTTTCACAGTTACCTTCTTGCATAGAGAATTACATTTTAAGAGTTTGATGCAGAGTCTGAAATAATCCTATCGGCTTCATACAACAACACATGCAAGATGCTGAGGAATTTTTGTCGTAATTCAAGCTTTTTAGTAATATTTATTTGTGTCACCTGCATGCTTACCAGCCATGGTCACTGCCAGCAGTCTGTACCACAGGGCACTGCAGATGACTGGAAGTTCCACCACCGACATAGGGAGCACAGCAGGCAGGAGGCACCCAGCAGTGAAGTCAGCTGAGAGACCTTCATCCCCAGAGCCCTAAATGCATGGGAGAGACCAGTGGGAGAGACCACCTGCTGCCTACGCTCGCAGCACCCCCACTCCACATTTGTAAACAGCAGGACCAGTTCCAGCTGCAGCAGGGGTGCCTGGTGAAGATGAGCGTATCTGATGTCAAATATGTGCTCTGGATGTATGGCTATGGATGCCTACCCAGAAAGCATCACCCAGTAGCACACCCCACCCACTAACCCATGAGGTCTGGCTGCAGACACACCAGAACATACCACTGTGATCCACAAATCTGACAGCTGATTAGCCTAAACCACAGGATCAAATGACTGCTCAGCTGTAGGGAACACTATCCATTAACACTTCCTTTCATACAATACAGCTTCCCAGTGAGAAAGTGCTCTTTCCAGTGATTTTATTCTGGGGGAGGTTAAGATTATTTTTTCCAATCAAACACTTCTCCCTATTTGTTCTGCAAGAAGGTTTCTTTGCTGTAGCCTCAGCCCATTCCATTGCATGAGCAGCTCTACTCTCCAGACAGCAAGAGGTTTTCAATAAGCAAATGTTCAATGTAATGGATGAAAAACATCATAAATAAATAATAGAGCTGCAAACACTGAAAGATGATCCATCTTTCAGTAAACTGCACATGCTTTTCAGATTTTGTGACTTCATCGCCAGATCTCTTGAAAGTAGTGTATAAATATAAAATATTGCAGCTATCACCCTTTATTTCAGCAATCAATTTTGCTCTTATGTGATATTCATGTTTTGCAAAAACAGCTGTTTAAAAGGAGTTTGCTCTGCTGTGGGTGAGCTAAAAACGAAGACAGATTGTTGCAAATGGAAGAGTAAAGTGGGCCACTGGTAAAGGTGTTTTACAAATTTAATAATTAAGAGTGTGGTTTCCAGAGGAACAAGGAAAAGAGGTCATGTAAACTTTTGCCTTAAGCAGCTCTCAACTTCTCCAAACATCTGTGTTTTCAAAGCATGACCTTGAACTGGTCTAACCCTCAGTATCTGCATTGTGATGTTTACCTCTCGAAGCAGCTGGTGTTTAGAAACAACACTGTATTTCTTAAATACTTGCTTCCTATGTTTGGTTGGGGTTTTGTTTGCTGTCTAGTTAGCAAAATGAGTGCTGTGAGCTGACTCAGCCTAGCCAGCTTACTCAAGCCCACAAAAAATGACAAATGTAGCCAGAGGAATGCTTCTCCTTGGAAATGCCATGACTGATCATTAGCATTTCACTTAGAGCACTGTCCCGGCATCTCCACACGTTCCTCATGCACTACACACACCAACACTGCCCAGCTCTGCAGTCTGCCAAGGGACAATCCCCCAGGACATGGCCAGCTTGCACAAGGCACAGCTTAGCTTCTCCTAGGAGTAACAGCAACTAAACACACCTTCACTTTTGACCAGCCTTGCCTCCTGCTGTTCATTAGAAAGGCAAACACAAGCCATCTGCCCCCCGGGGCAAGTCACAGTTGCCCAAATGCACACATATTGATTGTGCTTCCTTCAGCACCGCACCACTGCCCAGGGTGCACCTGCTCTACCTGCAGCAGAGCCAGCCCAGGGTGAGCACCCACACGGTGCTTTTCCTTGTCCTGCAAACAAATTTCATGGGTGCCTTGTGGTTAGTTTCCGCTTGTTCTGGACGCTTAGGCTGTCTGGGAGCCAGACCTGAAAAAATTAGACGCCTTGCAGCTGCGCTTGCTCTCAGTGGAATGTGGTTCACTGCTTGGTCTGCCCCAGCCTGGACTCCTCTCACTCTTGTCCATCACCTCCTCCAAGGGGATCACCTGCTGTGACAAACACTTTTACAGGTCCTTCAGTGCCGCAAGTGCACACGCATGGTCTGAAACAGACGGTGCACAGCTGTGATCACGGCAGTCTGCGGCAAGCCTGCTTCTTTGGATGCAAATCAGCTATTTTGGATCACTGAACAATAATCACACTCAGTAGTGGAGAAAACAAAGGGAAAACTTTCAAGAACAGGGCCATAGAATGAGAAATAACACATACTAGATAAGACTCTGAAGGTCTGAAGTCAAAAAGCAGTACAATAGATTTGAGCTCACCCCAGATTTCCATCTACACCTTTTCCTGGTGCCTGTACCTGCTGTAGCATTTTTCCAGCCACAAACAAATAACATTTGCAACTCATTCGTGCAGCAGGATCACTACAGGCAAAAATATGAATTGACATTTATGTTAATCTCTGGCACATTCATGTGGGTGAGGTGTGTGAAATTGAGCAAAACACAAATCACATTTGATGCCATAGTTGGGACCCCTGGACATGTAAATGCACTCAGCAAAATAATTTCCTACCAAGCTGCTTACTAAGTTGCAATCCTGCATAAAAACATCTGCCTCAGATCCTCATGCTACAGTTATGCTAAATTGGTCTTCACTCTCTTTCTCCTTTTAGTCTTAGGTTTTTTTTCTTTTTTTGCAAATAGAATTCTTACAGAAAACACCATAAGAACGAAGCACCTGGCTGCCAAATTTCTTTGGTAATTCTACAGTAAGGGTACAAAGCTCTGAATGGTCACTAAATCCCTGAAAAATTTCTAATATTATTTCTGATCTCCCCATCTCATGGCTCATTTTTCTCCTCTTACAAAGCATGAAGGAAGACAACCATGAACCATGAATTCTTGGAAGTGTGACTGTGTGGACTGCACAACCCAGCCAACATTATTCATCTCATGAATAAATCAGAACCCATCAATAACCCTGATAGGGAATTTCCATGCAAAGGTGCTTTCCAAAGCCCTCTTTAAAACTTGAAACTCCAGCAGTGTATTTCATGTTCTGGAGGTAATAACGTGTCCATGCAAACATCAGTGCTGCCACAGTCACCTCAGGAGCCCAGCCCCACAGTGTCTGCTGGCCTGAGCTGGGCACAGACTGGGACCCTCTGCTCGGTGGCACACATCACTCCTGGCCCAGCCAGGATTCTGCTGCTGTAATCCAGGTCTGGCCCCGGTCCATGCTCAGCCCACACCTCCGCCCCAAAGGGTGAAAGCCCCCAGAGATGCAGCCAGAGCCATGGATGTCCTTCTCCCCCCTGCTCTCCAGTAGCCCTTTATGCAGCAAGGGGAGGTGAGGAAGAGCTGACAACAAGTTGTGCTTGTTTCCCCTGGGAGTATTTCCAAGATTAATCTTTGCAGAGATAAGAGTCCTGAAATATTTATATCAAGAATTTCATGCTTCAGTGTAAATCCCATTGTAAGCCCTACAAAAGTGATAGGGTTCTTCCTCCTCCCTTTCTCTCCTTGGCTGTGTCTCTCCACATATATAAAAATAAACTGATAATATCCAGCTAGGCTGAATAAATTCAAAGCTATTGAGCTGTGGAGCTACAATTGCCCAGAGAAAAGCACAGAAGGAAGTGACTTTCCTTCCTGCAGTGCTGGGGTGAGTAATGGACCATAAACATGAGCCGAGCTCCTCACCCTCCTGATTGACACAAATACACATCAGCTGGAAGATGCCAGCTCCATTTGAGGCCAGACATTGCATGTGTTAGAGCTGAGGGAACAGGAGGTACAATCATCAGCACAGGGGAAAGAACAATGCTGTCACCACAGCACACAACTACCAAACAGCATAAAGAAATCAAACATAATTGGGAGAGGTACAAACGCCATCTAATTCACAGCATCGAGTACCAAACTTCCCACTGCCATGCTCCCTCCAAAGACAAGATGTTTTTCAGCCAACACTGGTGAGGCACCAGCGGGTCCCAGCACCTAAGGCTGATGACTAATTCACCAACAGAGAGCTGGCATCACACTGCTGCTCCACGGGAATGAGAGCAGGAGACTGACCCTCAAACTCCATGCCTAGTCTAGTACCACAACAGCCTAATAATGTGGTTATCTGCAAGTTTAAAAATACTTCAAACTTTCTTCATTACAATGATTTTTGCAATGAACTGCACTGCTTTTGTCAAGCCCAGGGTTTGCATGCCAGAGAATAACTTGTGCAGAAGGCCAATCCCAGTTGCTCCACCAACACCAACCTGCCAGTGATCGAGAGCTAAGCCTGCAAGGCAAGGGAGCCTTAGCACCCTCCCTGTTCCGGTTGGCATTGCCACCTGTCTGCTGATGAGAGGACTCACTTTGAAACATGGGGAACTTCAGGTGAGAAAAGACAGCCCTATAAACTACACTCCCAGGCATTACATCTCATGGAGAGCAAGGGCTGAGGCACCCTGATGGATCACTCAGTGTTTGGTACTGGGCAAACATTGTAAGTGACAGGCAGAGCCTGAAAAAGCTTTTTGGTCTCAATGAAAAGCAAAGGTAGTTATTAAATTATTGTGAGCTATAAATAAAGCAGAAATAACTCTTCATAAAGCATCTTTTTCCATTCACAGAAGCGGAAAAATAAAAAGCCTTCACACAGGTGTCCTCAAACAGCATAATGCTGCCTTTTCCAACATCCTCAGCTTTTATCTGCTCCCGGAGGTTGTTCCCAACCCCAGCACAGTGTCCAGCTCATTAGGCACATGCCTTGTGCTTGGCAGGGCTTCCTACAAGAGACAATAACAGGGAATGCAGAGGGGTTTCAGCACCCTCCAGAGCTTCCCAGCCATGTGCAGAGCCATGGCAAGACAGAGCAGCCCCAGGTCCAGGGAGGCTGAACATCCCTGCCCCAGAAAAATAGGCTCTGCCTCCTCCCCAGCTCCAGCCTTTAGGAACAGCCAATAAGCCACAGTGCCTTTCTTCAGAGCCCGAGGTCCCGCTGCACAGGGACAATATGAATCAGAGTGAATGGGGCTGACAATATGATGATGATATATGATTTTTTTCCTCATTGTTGCGTGCTAAATTTAAACATGACAAAGCACATTGTATTTCTGCCTCAACTTTATCACTTCATAAGAAAAATGCTTGAATACTTCCCAAATTAATGCCCAGCCTAGAAGAGCTTTCTAAGCTTCTAGCAGAATTGATTATTTCAGGTTAATAGAAGCATTGTGAGGTCAATGCTGTGAGCCCAGCATATACCTCTGTGTGGAAGATGAGAGCATGCCAAGGGCAATGAATGCAATGCACAGCAGCAACACTCACAGGGCCTGGCGAAACACTTTCTGTATTTCTTTAGCTAATAAAAATAAGGAAATTATTCCTAGCATTTTAGAAACAGTTAATGCTACAGTAATGTGGTAAGATATATATAATCTATTGCAACATTAATAGGCAATCTCCTAAAATGCATTTACAGCGTCATATAATGGAGAGGAATCTGAAGTGCCAGCTCAGTGATATGCATCATGCTAATTCTGGAGCCACAGCTCTGCCATGGAAAGCTTCCCTGGGACACTGGCTTTGGGCAAGCAGAGTCAACACTTGGCTTTCCTGACTCCGGTAAAGGTCAGCCCCTCCTGCACACACAGCACTAGTGCCGCACACAACTGTGACACTCCTCACACACTGGCTCCAGATTTCAGAGATGGAAACTCCTGCAAAATGTATCCAAAGGTCAGTAGAACAGGGCACAAGGCTTCAGAGCCCAGTGAAGTGCCATGTTTCCAAAAGGAAATGAGATGGTGGCGAATTAGCCTCTCCTGTAATACTACTGCTTCTATTAACACACTTGAGAGTAACACTGGGGAGGAAGCCTGGGAACACAGCCATCAGTGCCAGTTCACGGCACAGGCCACACAGATCATTCCCAGCCCATTACTGGTGACAGCTTAAAAGTTTGATCTGCTTTTCAGAAGTTAGTGCACAAAAATATTTCAATGCACTATTCCATGTTGGGTATCCATTAAAGGAAGCAAATATACTCTAAGCCTTCCCATGTAGTTCTCACAGAGAAAATAAGTGAACTTCTCTGCCAATATTGTGTCACCTCATAAATTCCCTTAACAGCAGAGCAGCAGTGAGTGATGTGAAGCAGGCACTAATCCATTCCAGTGAATTACAGCATGGTCCTCAAAGCAGTTTCTTTGCACCACCAGTGGACTTTGGCTCCACTGGGTATTTAGCCATATTTGGTTATTTAGCTAAGAATTTTGGCTGCTGAACTGCTCATCTCTTGTGTTAGACATAAGAAGCAGCCACCTGGTTGTGCAACCCTAGCATGAAATTAAGGAAGAGTACTTAATACCTGGCATCATGACACCTGGGTGCTGTGCAAGTCTTACACCACTCTGGGGACTGTCTCTAATGCCAGACAGCCAGAAAACAGAAGATGGATTTAGTCTGGATCTTTTGCATTGAGGCAAAACTAATGCTATGACTTGGCTGGATGGAAATGCTACACTGAGTACCTCCACCATGCAGATTACATCTGCCAGTTGTAGAAACACTCAGTACGATGGACAAGCCAAAAAAAAAAAAAATCACCAAAGAAGCCAAAAAGGTTAATTTGTGTAATTAAACAAGTAATCAAGGTGTCTGCTCAAAAGACACATCTATGGTGTGACAGGGATGAAACAAGGGAAGTGCATCTTACAGTGAAAGACACAAAAACTAGACAATTTATTTTCTGTATCCATGGCTATTTGTATGGCTTCTGTTAGTCATCAGCAGAGACCCAGAGCAAGCCCTTTTCCAGATAAAAAGTATTTTAAAGTTCTAGCCATGAGATGAACAGACAAATTACTGTAAAAACCTATCTAATACAGGAGTGAATTACTGTCTTTTTAAAACTTACTAGTAGAATTCATGGCCACCAATGAATGAAATGAAACAAAACCATAATGCCTTCAGGACAGACATAAAACCAAAGCAGATACTAAGCTAAAGCAAATCAAAGCAAATCCCCTGATACTGGTGCAGCAATGTCATACAGAATGTGTGGTTTATCACTAAAGATGAGTTTCTACAGGCTTTTTCCAAGAGTAGGGAAGTGCAGAAATGAAGAACCTGTAACTGGGATCCATATTGAGTAGTACAGAAGTGTCCATAATTTCACAGCATAAGTTTCTGACTCTGTTGCTTTGCTATGCCTGAATACTACAGAGCAACCAAACATGATGAAGATGAACAGTTTGATTGAACACCCTTACTATAAAATTGCAGTTCTAGTGTAATAAATTGTGATCTCTATGGGGACAGAACAAGTCTGCTTTTCCCAGAATTAGTCTTGAGCTTCATAAAAATCAGATATTGCAAATACATTTAATACAGTATTTTTATAACACAGCACTGTGAGACCTAGGGCATTTAGCAATAAACTCTGAGTAAGTGCTGATTTGCCATTGCCAGAGCTGTTCCCATAATAACATTTAAAGTACCATATTCAATAAAGCCTTTTCTTCATTGTGCATGGGTTTGTATGATCTTGGTCAGAAGAAACCTTGCTGGCTGAATGCATACACAGTGTTAACACTGACAGCAACCTGAACATTCAGTCACCCTCCCTTCTGTTCACCTTGGTGAAGGGGAAGGGCTGCCCAAGAGGGTCCCAGCCTCTTCCACCATCTCCATATGTGACCAGCTTTGGCTTGAACACACACTGAACCTGGAGCAGGCAGTGCAAGGCAGCAGCACAGGCTGGGGAGGCCAGGAAAAGCTCCTACAGCCTTGGCACACCAGGGACAGCTAGAACTGACTCCTTCCATTATATTATGCTGGTCTTTTCTTTAATAAAAGGACAGAATAACCTAGAATAACCCAGTCCCTTGAAGTGTGATTAAGACATAGGGTCCAGTTTCTGCCTATTGTAGGGTATCCTGACTAAGCCTCTGTGACATGTATTCATTTTTCATATCACTGCTTATTATAAGTTTCATGGTTAGCTTTGTTGTTCTTCTCAGGAGGGACATCTGATGTGTCCTGACACCATGTTTGAACATGACTGTTGGCAGATACACGTATATGGGACTACTCCAATTCCCTCTTGAATGTCAGCTACTGAAAATGGATTGACAAATACCTACTAATAACCTAAACCAGTAGAACAAATCATAGTCTTAGGAGAAAAATTGTGGTATCTCAAATTCTGTTTTCTTCTACAAAGCAGAGCCCCACAAGACTTGCTCAGGAGCAATTTCTTCTTTGAGCAGCACATGAAGTTTCCTTCCATGTGTACCTGGCAGATTTAGGCAATTTGACCTCTGACAATAAGTCTTTTCCTGATTTCACACATTAATAATAAGGATTTACTCCAGGCAGATCAATTTGTCAGGACTATGCACCAAAAGGCAACGGCCAAAAGGAAGCCCAATTTCTCATTATACCCGGATGCTCCCAGCAGCCTGAAAGCACCTCAGACTGGAGAGCTGAACTGTTCCACCCATGTGAAAAGGTGACAAATAGCCATGTACTGTGGGGGACATCCCCAGAGACAACAGATTCTCACAAACTGTCTCCTTGAACTGGGGAAAGACTTTCTTATGGAATATTTACATGTGTGCTGTATTAATGGGAAACGGCTGCACAGCAAGAAAAAAAAAATCAATGACTTGTAAAAAAATCCATAAATCTCCAGCAGTATGTTGGCCATCTTCTTTATGGTAATAGTCAATAATGAATATGAATTGAAAATCAATGGTACCAATAATACTTCAGCTAAATATAGACCATAGCTCTAAGTCTTCTTGTATCTCCTGTGTGATGCTTTCTCCAATATTATCTTAAGCACTTCATTTTTTGGCTATAATTAAAAATGCTATCATGTGCTGCCTGAAAACTGATCCCAGCCTTTTCATAAAAGCCTGCTAGGAAATGTATCATTGTGATCACAGCTTTACACAGAAGATTGTCCATGGAGCCAAGGCAGTGGCATGCATCCATTCAAGATGATCAGCTGGGCCTTCGGAACACCCAAAGAGATTGGGTTTTTTCCCCATTAATGGGTACAAAGGCTGCCATTTAATTTATAGAAATTATACCCTTAGTACCTTCCCAGAAGTATGGGTTTGAATGACAGGCAACTTGATTCTGTAAAACAACATCTGAAAAAGAGTGGCACAAAAATGCTGTCTCCAGTGTGTCCATAGGGCCACTTCACTGCCCATCAGGACAAATGTCCTGGGGCACTAAAGAGATTGCATTTATAATAATTATGTTAGAATTACAGTGATGAATTCTGACAGCTGTAACTTCTTCAGGGTTATGACTGGAATGTAAAATTACATATTATCTCTTCATCCTTTGCCATTTGACTTTCATTTCCTTCAGCAAGGCCTGGCAAACCTGAAGTTAGTGTTAGCATTGGTACACTTCCCCTACAGATTCATGGCAAAAACAAGGGATCCATTTCAACTGATTGCCAAATTCATACCCCCAGTAAAGAAGGATTTAAATACAGTTTAACATTAAGTCTAATCGTAATACAGAGTGAGCAGATTGCATCCTACTGACAGTTCACAAAAGCTGCTGTAGCATAGTTCATAGAAGTGGCACTTTGACACCTGAGTTACAATCATTTGTCCCCAGGCACAAGCTACAAAAACAAATACAGGAAAGGATTCTCTTGGCAGGTTAAAACAGTTTGATGTCTTGGAAAATGATCCCTTTAACACAATAAGAGCTACACAAATATTCTCTCAGCTGTGTTTAAATAGGAACTTTGTGTATCGATCATCTGAGGAACTGCCAACAGAATTACAAGTGGAGCCATTTTTATATCTTGTGCCATAGGCACCAACTTGTCATGCAGAATCCATAACCCAGACATGCTGAAGGAGAAAAGTGCTCAGCATGCCAGAAATTAAGGCAAATTACAGGTACCACATGAACTCACTCAACATGGAAATCATTCACCGGTTGGTATCTTTCACTTCAGTTCTGAAATAAGACCCCAGTAATACTTACTGTAGCTTTGTTGTGAATCAGGAAGCACTTGCTCACAGAATCTAAATGTTTGAAAAACTTTCCAAAAACATTCAGTCCAACATAAATCACATTTGGCAACCTGCTCCCGTTTGATAACCAAATAACCTGGACCTTTCGCAGAATCTCTAGATTGCATCTTGTTCCTATGTTCTTCTTGCTGTATGCAGCCTGATGTTTCAGCACACTCCCATTTCCATGCACTATGAAGCCTCATTAGCACTACAGGCAGGAAATAACATTTCAAACTCAGCCCTTGGAGTGCACAAGCAACTCCACAGGAAAGCCTAATGACTATGAACAGAACCAAAAGGAATAAAAGAAGCAAGTGCTGGCAAAACATGAACCAAAGTCTTATCTAAAATCATGCTCTTCTGCGAGCCTTCCAAATGCATCATCCTGGCCTCAGCAAGCATTTACTCTTCCTGTTGGGAATCTTCAATCAGCGCATTATGCAGAGGCTGCCCTCATATAAAGGAAAGGAAAAGAAATACTTCAATTGGACATTTTTCTGACCACAGCCTGTACAGGTATTTACATTCCTTCATTGCTTCCTGGGACCTTTCCTCTATCCTATATCCCTATAATTGCATAGAGGAGAGCAGAGTTAAGAACTGAGATATATTTTTTCCCCCTCTCTAAACCTATCTACCTAAATTATTGGGATAGCACAACCAGGTGCCCCCAGCTCCACCATCTTAACACTCATGCAGACAACAAGCTGTGCCACTCCCACCTGCGATTTAGAGAGAGAGTCACCTTACTTTGTGCAATCCAGAGCTACAAGCAGTTCCAGTGGCATCTGGTTCTAATCACATCAATGGCATTATATGCAATACAAAGGAAAACAAAAAGGAGGATTTTGCTCCCAACATCAACAGTTGAGGGAAATCATTTATTCATGAGCTCAACCAACCTAAGGCAGCTCATATCTGATACGTAAGAACATCTAAGTAGCTCACAGAATGGTACAACAGAAGTCAGTACATGAAAATTACAATTAAAAAACCTGAAAATAGAACCTAAGCCATAAAAAGAATACAGCTCTGCAGGGATCAGAAATTCAATTTCTCAATGTTGTACAGTTTCAAACTACAACTAATTCTAAATCAGAAATTACTTTTTAATGCAAAGACATTTTATAACGTTTCAGTCCATTACAGTGCAAACTGCAAGTAACCTTTTATATTAAATATGATGCATTACGTAACTCTTAAAAGGTGTATTTATCATGTGGTTTTTTGTCCCCATTTCCTTGATATCAATGCACCTGCATTTTCACTGTTAATGAAATAGCAATTCCCAAAGAAAAAAAATGTCTCATCAGAAAACTCCCCATAGCTTTAATCATTGGCCAGAAGGCCCTGCTAATAAAAGGCATCAGGAAATTTGGTAAATTAAACACTTCAGCTGTCCTTCTGGAATAGCTTAATTCAGCTATTGACTCTGAGGTTACCTGTCCAAACCTTTGACCACAGGTCCTGAGCTGCAGTTCTGCCTCACTCTGAGCACTTACATGAAAAGAGCAGCTCTAGGGAATGGGATTTTTCAGGACAGCAGAAACCAAGAACATTCTTTCCTTGGTGCTATTCTTAGACTGAAATATTCATCCTTAAATTGCTTCTGTGTCTCCAACTGGGTTGTCTGGCAAGCTGACAGACAAATCTTAGTAAAAGACAGACTTGATAAATATGCCAGGAGAAGTATGTGCTGTCTTGTTACACAAAGGAAAAAAAATGGGGGGAAAATTGGGAAAAGAGCAAAAGAATAAGACAGAAGAAAATGGAAATTGCTCAGCTGCTCTGGCTCCATGGATAACTTCTGGAAAAAGGCAGTAAGGAAAATTATCGTTTATGCCAAACAAGGCAAGGCAAAATAGTTAGGCTTTTTCTTTGCCTGATGTACAGAACCAATTTTCTGGGTTTCCTAGATCTAAGCAGGAGAGACTCTTGCCAGGCTTGCTCCCACTCCTGCTGTAGGAAGGACCCTCCCAAGCCCCACACTGTGAATTGAAGCCGTGATGTTCCATTGCTGTTCTGCAGCTCAGAGCTCAGGTAGAGGCTTGGAGACAATGAGCAGAAAGACCATAAGGACAATAAAAAAACATTTCTGTTTCTATTTACCCTGGAATTTGAGCCCAAGGTTGTGACCTGAATCAGTTTCTCTACAATAAGTGAACGAGAAAGACACTTTTAAAAAATACAGACTTGATATTCTTCTGTAATCATATGCTTTGCAACAGAGCTTCAAAACATTTTGGATGTTCATGGTAAGCTGTTCCAAGACATCTCAATTCAGGAAAAGTCCCCAGTTTCCCTCTAAATATGGCTGAGAGGCCAGCCATTCAGCTCTCCTCCCTGTGTAATAAAGGTCTTGCTCACTTCAGTGAAAAAAGAGAAAAGTTATATAAAGGATTAGCAAGAATGACAATTTCAACAACTGGGTTAATGTTCTCCAGCAGAGAAAAGATCTGTTGGCTACTGAGTTCCACAGAGCCTTGACTTGCACAGCCACGCAGTGCAACCTCACTTCAGCATGGTGAGAAAATGATTGATTGATTGATTGCCAAGGCTCTGGTGCTGAACTTTGTTTTCTCCCTATGGTATTCACAGCAAGGTAAGCAACGTAAATAAACAGCCCCGAGGTACCACTGAAAGGAAAACACACAATCCTGTCATAGAGCATTCATCCAACAATTCTTCAAAACCATAAGTAAGGCTGTAATTTGCTGTCGCTGTAATCCAGACATTCATTTAACTTTTCCAAAATTGCTCTTTCCACAGAGATAATTCTGCCTCCAAAGCAAAACTCAAAATTGTATCACTGACCTGTTAGGTTTAGGTCTTAGTTTTGAGGATTTTTGTTGTTTGATTTTACAGTGAGAGGGATTAAATACCCCAGTTGCCCCAGGAAAGTGCCTTCATCCAAAACACCCCCAAGAGAGCTAAGCTTCTCCTTAGGGAGTTGGGGGGAAAAAAAAGGGGCAAAGTGAGGAGGGGTGTTTCCAGGAAACAAACTTTTCAGGAGAAAAAATTTACTGAATACATAATTTTGACTGATTTTTTTTTTAAACCACAGGTAATTAGAATGTATTTTAATAACTACTGGACATTTACAGTAAGAAAATTAAGCCCTGAACAATACTTCCTCTACCACATGTGCAGTCAGCAATGCTTCCCTGTGGCAGACTTAATAAGAAATGGAAATTCATTTAGCTCCTGATTGATTGATCATTATGCCACAGCTCTTCAAAATCAAATTAAAAGGACCCATGTAACATTGTTATATAGTTTCCTTGTAGGGAGCAGAGTGAGACATCTAACAATTCACACTGGTTTTTATTACAATGTCACTTGTTATTTGCTATTTGACTCCTTTTTAAGTTGTTTTCTGGCTCAGGATCTGTTTGTTGTATCATTGCAGTTCCAATGGCTGGTAGTCAAAGCCAAGGACCAGGAGGTCCTTGGGGACAGCTGGCCCCACCGACCCTGCATGGGACTGGGGCAGAAAGACATGACTTCCAACGCAAAATTTTCCACATGACTGTCAGACAAGGCAATCCCTCCATGTAAATTTCTTTACACATTATCCAGGATGATATTTGTGTTAATCAAGAATTTGTAGATCAATGACTTTAAAAACCTTTAGGCTGTAATTAAGTGCCTGAAATTCACATGAGAATCCACACGGAAATTAAAACCAATTACATTGCAAAATAACACTGTGCCCTTCTGCAGCACCAAAAAAAATCTTGTTTTGAACAAATTAACTCTGATTACAAGGGACTAAAAAAAAAAAACCCAAGATAACCATATATTTAAATTTAATGTGTATAATCCCGCTGAATTTATTAGGTGAATTAGGTGAAGTTAGGTGGAAGGCTGCAGAGCCTTGGGATGGGCATGTCTCCCCTTGACATTCCGATGTTCTGCAGGTCTGGGATCCACCTCAAGCAACTCTGCCAGGCACCCTGCAGCCAACAAACAGCAGCTCTTGGCCACTGCGCTCCTCAGATCGCTGTTTTCCCTATAAATCCTGCCATTTCACACCTCCCCTCAGATGTAGTATTTTAAAACATCTATTACAAGAGATGCATAGCAGCTGCTCAGCATAAATCCAGACATTTTCCCCCTCATTGCACAGTAAATAAATTACATGCCATTTTCTCAAAGCTTTTGAATTCTATTTCCATTTGAAAGTTCCTGTTGGAGAAGGCCAACTCTGTTACAATGAGGACTGTCAAACATTGCTATAAATACATATTTTGAAGCTGCAACCTCTCCCAAGAGGATGTTTTTAAGGAGGTACAAGCAGTGCAGTGTCTTTCATGCAGTGCAAGGCAAAACCCTTTTGTCCTCTGTGCCAACAGCCTTTGCATTTTTTTTTTAGGGCTTCTGACATTCACCTTCCTGTTCCAAGGTACTAGAAAATAACTAACAAGTTTTGCAAAATAACTTTTTATTCCTAAGAGACAAGTATTGAGACATAATGCTCAGTCAAGAAAACAAATCCTTATTTTATACGGTTTGCAGCCAGCCAAGCAATTAAGTTTTTAGAGCTTCAAAAGGCCTCTTGAGACTTCACATGGTTTTTTAGAATGCAGGTCAGAAGAGAACCAAAACAAAAATTAAAGGCCCTTGTTCAAAGCAGCTATGCATTTCCCACTATCCCAGGGAAGCTGATTATTTCTCCTCTGTCTTTATATTTTCATGATTTTTTTAAATGATGCATGTTCAAGTTCAAAGGCACCAACCCCTAATCTTTGCCATTTTTTATTTCATCTAGTCCTTCTGAGGCTGCTAATGGATGATATGTAACTGTTTCCTTTTGTTCATGGTCACAACAGTAATAGAAGAAGTTTTAAAATTTATATAAATGCAGATAAGCAGGTTATTTGACTCCTAATTAGGAGCGCTCTTGTATATCCATGACTCAGCAGAAAGTCAGCCAGGCCCTGTTTATAACTCCTATAATGTTTAAAATCTTTTGTCTTTCTAACCAGAAAGATTTACCAAGATGCTGCAAGTGGAAATGAATGAAAAGCAGCTGTTTCTGGCATTTTCCAGGTATCACTCACTATAAACAGTTTTCACGTAACGAACTTGTTCAACTAGAGCAAAATGATAAAAAGAGCACCACTACTTATCTTACAGAAGCATTGACTACACTTGCATTATCTTTTGGAGACACAGCACCCGAAAACACATTAATGATCTGCTCCTGAGAGAAGCAGAAGAACTGAAAACCAGCCAGGACCAGGTGGTGGGTGAGTGTGGGAAATTACTCCAGTAAAATCACCTTCTCACAATGACTAAAACCAGTGGGGGAAGCCAAAGACCTCACCCCTTCACAATTTAAAAAAAAAAAAAAAAAAAAAAAAAAAAAAAAAAAAAAAAAGAGGTGAAAACTGGAGCAAGTGTCTAAGTGTCTACAGAAAAAGAATGCTACTACTGCCTTCATGCATCTGGTAGCAGCCATCTTCTGCTTAAACTGTGTTCCTTTATGCTCTTCATTTATGCCAGAAAAAATGTTAAAAGTCAAAGCACTCCTAGAAGTAACTGCTGATGCTCCATCTCTGCTTGAGCTTGTTCATGTTTTGTTGGGAGCCATTGTTGATACCAGCACGGAGCAATTACTATGAACCTCTTCAGAATCTCTTCAAGTGATACAAAAACCTACCCTCAAAATTAACCCCAAATGATCCTCACAAGGACTGGGGAGTGTTCCTTGATTCTGGGCTGCCGTATCATCTGCCCGCTGTTTGCGGAGATAATACTCAAAGACTTCTCCCCCTTTGAACCTTCAAAAAGAGATAGTATCAAACAAAAGGACAACATGTTAACATCTCTTCACTCTGGTGTCAGAGTCCACAGTAGAAAAGTGAGCAGGAATGACACCAAACATGGAAAGAGGAACTTCACACTTTTTCCCAGAGAGCTACATGAGGCACTCTAGGCACAGATGTTCATGCAGCTAAAAAAAACAAACTCAATCAGAAAATCAAGACGGAAAGATCAGAAAAAAGTTTTGTAAGTTCCTCCATGTGCCAATCAAATGACCAAAGCGCTTCTAAGGGACCTAGCAATGAAGTGCACTTTGCCTTCTGTAAGAGGCTGGCTTTAAGAGTTGATTCTGGCCTCCTTTATCAGTGTGTTCTGGTTTTACATCACTGATCTTGAGCCAATGCCTTTACACAACAAGTGGGTGTGTTTTCTACTTTTCCCAGAGTCAGCAGTCCTGCTGAAATAAAACTTCTTGGTTTTGCTCTCCTCCAGCCTTCAACACAAATTCATGGAAAACATCGCTCCTCACTGTCTTTCTGGAAACTAAGTAAGTCTCTCATTCCCCTTTCAGTTTCCCCAGCCACTAGCAGCTACTAAAACTGAAGCCCATACTCTAGTGAAAGCAAAAGTTGCATGCTATACAGAAGTTAAGCATTAACGTGATAATGAATTCTCTGAAATAATTGAATCTAAGGTTACAATCAATAGCACTAATTGTCTCCAGACAGGCAATTACAAAAAAAGGATAATTAGAACCACTTCTGCAAACAAAATCCTTTGTTATTAATTAAGGTGAAAATTAACTGTCAATCACATTTACCAGAGGCAAATTCAAGATTTACCTGATAGTGGTGCAATATGCATTATCTCACTGCTCTAACAGGATACTGAGCAGACATCTTTGGACTGAAGTGTCCAAGCTTACCTGCCACTTTTGAGGCAATAACAGCAAAAGCCTAACCTTTAGCTGACATCAAAAACATGAATCATCATCATTTTGATTGCTCAGTCAGTATGAAACATATAAGGTTATAAACTTATAAACTCCATCCTAACCTTACATCTTGAGAAAAATGCCAACTTTCAGGAAACAGGATACCTGATACCCATGTGTTTTCTTGCCAAGTCACAACATTGCTGGCACCACTAAAAAAATAATCTGCAGGTGAGAGCAGAAGTTGTTCAGCAAGCCAAAAACATCTTCCATCTGAATGTTCTAAATCCCTGTCACGAGCAGCCTCACATCTGTCAAAGGAGCTTCCAGAGAGCCACAGCATGAGGCAGCCAGGGGGCTTGGCTTGCTCAGAGCCTGCCCCAGCAGAGCACAGTTCTCGCTCTCTGCAAACACCTGAAGGAAGGTTGGAGCCAGATGGGGGACTCAGCCTCTCCTCCCAGGCAAGTGATAGGACAAGAGGACAGCCTCAAGCTGCACTAGGGAAGATTCAGGGTGAACATCAGGAAGAATTTCTTCACAGAGAGAGTTGCTAAACATTGGAATGGACTGCCCATGAAGGTTGTGAAGTCACCATTCCTGGAGGTGGCACTCAGTGCTCTGGTCTAGTTGACAAGGTTAGGATCCAGCACAAGCTGGACTTGAATTCAGAGGTCTTTTGCAACCTAATTGATGCTATGATTTCAGACTAAGAGCCTTTGCTCTAGCAATTTACCCGGCTGCCAACTTTGACTGCCCCATTTACTGTGGTCTGGGGTCACAGCAGATGTCCACCAAGTCATGGTCAAATCCTTTCTATTTCATTAACGAAGACAGAACGCACCTGTTGCCTAGTGCAAAGTCAGTTAGCTGTATTACTTTGATTACAAAGCCTACAATTCAGTGCTTGGTAAACAGGGAGGGCTGGCTGTGCTCAGCACCATGCTCTGCCCCAGGCACTGAGGGAGTGCAGAACCCTCTTGGAAAACACAACCTGCAAGGCATTTTCATTCCTGTCACAATCAGCTTCCCCACAATGTCTCCTAATGACCACCCTGCCTCTTCTCCCATGTTCAGCAAGCAGAAGGGCCACCTGATGGGCTCAGAAAGGGTGAAGCATCTCACTCAAGACATCCCAGTGATGGACAGCCCCTGCCTCATACCCCACTCAGTAAACACATCAGCTCAAAGTGCCATCAATCTCTAAATCTCACAGAAGAAACCTGCATACTAGACTTCAACTTCAAGTCCCAGCAAAATGGGATTATCCCACAGTGACCATCTAAATCTCATAATGGCAATATGTGATGATAATATCTACACTGTAGATCCTTCTTCCAATAATAAAAGACAGCGATCAAGTTAGTAGACATAAGCCTGATTACTCTCTGCTAAGATTTTTGGCTAAAAACAAATGTGAACACCAGCCTCTCCTGCTTACACAGACATGCCAGTTCAAGACAAGTTTTGCTCTTCCTTGACATGAGTTCAGTCACAGGCAGATGCTGCTTTAGTGCCAGCATTAGAACACAAGCAGTGTCAGTACCAGCATGGGTTGTCTTTGCTCCAGCTGCACACTGTGACTCAAGGCTATTAAACCAGGGAGGAAGATGTTAATCATCACAGGGCTTTTTGTGATTTTATTTCCCAAGGCTTCAAAGGGCAACAGGAAAATTGAAATTTCAGAGCCACTTGATGTCCAGCTAAGCACAAAGTCACACTATCAAATTTTCAAGTCAATTAACACAGTAGGAGGGCATTGCTCACTTCTGAAAGTGTCTCTTGTTTAAACACCTCACTGAAAACTGGGCTCTGAAACTGAGCCTGAACTTTTACTTCAGCAACTCTGGCACTTTCAGTATCAAGAAACAAGTATGAAAAAGAATTGCATTAATGAATTACCAGTCACAGTAGTCAGTAAAAGCACTGCCACACTGTCCCTGCTCCCATTCCTCATGCCTCAGGAGCCTTTGCCACTGCTAAGAAAAGCTAGGTTGGCAAAGTCCTTTTTAGCCAAAAGCCTCATGCTCGTGGCAGGTCCTTCCAGGAGACTTGACTGCACAAAAGTATGAGAGGCAGTTCCTGTTAGCAGCTAACTTTAATCCCAATCTCCAAGCTATTTTCTGCCCTTGTCACCACTATCTCTCATGCTGTCCTTATCACATCACTAGAGTCAGCAACACCTCTGACTGAGAAAACACTGGGAAAAAAACCATGTTTTAGGATAAAGAATAGATAGTTTAGACCCCCAGAATGTTTCCATAGTAGGAACACTACACGATTAACTATTTTCTAGGTATGAAATGTAACCAACTTCTTGACCACTTGCTTTCATTCAAATTTAAAGAGCAATTAGGTAACCTTTTAAACTACAAGCACTTAACGCATTTTTTTATCTACTGACAGGTAAAAAAATCAGAAGGATGCTAAAAAATGCAACCAATTTCTTCCATAAACCATCAGGTCTATTACTATTGCTCTTTTTTGGCTTTACAAAACAGGAATTAACTTATTAAATGACACAGCCACCTGTTCCATTTATCCCAATTTATAGCACACTAAGAAAATTTACTCCACACCAAAGTTTCATTTTTCAGTGTTTCACCCAAAACCACTTGGTTCCTGATCACTCCTGGTACTGCACAGAAAAATGGGGTTCTTCAGCCTACCAAAATACTGCTGAATCCTTACCCCCAAAGGCACATCATGCCATGGTCCTGTTCTCCCCTTTTCATAGGCAGGATGAGAAGGATGGAAAAACTAATTAGCTTCCCTAACCCTTCTGGAACAAAACTGAGAATAAAAAAGGAGACCAGGAAACATTGCCTCTTCACATCCACGCTTGGAAAACTAAAGAATGCTGGTGGAATTGCTGTTTCAGATGTTCAGATACGACATTCACACACACCTTTCTGCTATTGGAAATGCAATGTCCCATGTCTAGAACATTATTTCCACAGCAGAACAGAGTGAAGGGAAAAACCTCTAGAAAATACTCTTACTCCTGTGTGACCAACACTCATTGGCTGCCTTCTTCCAGTCCCTATGCTCAGGAACTCTAATTAAAGCCAAACCATGTGCTCCAACAGCTGTGTTTACTAGAGCAACTGTGGCTTGCCCTCTAAAGCTAGTTCTTAGATGTTGTCAGCTGTGTTTATACAGACATGAAAAATTTCATGTGGCAAACGGTTTGCCAAACACCCTGTGCATTCATCTATTTTCCCTGTGCTGAGATAATACTGGCATTACCTATTTTTAAACTTCAACACATCTGCATGACAGTGCTGCAGATAAACGCCCAGCTAAAAGTTCAGCCTTGAAAGCAATTCTTTGGCAAGCACGCATTTGCTGAACGCAAAAGACACCCTGCCTGGTATTTCTTTGCCTTTGAGGATCTCAAATCAAAGCCACTCTCTTGTTCAGCCGCTGTTATTTTGGGAACAGCACTCTTCCTTCTCTGAGGAGCAAGGTTCACAAGGAGGAAGAGGCAGGAGGTCACATCATCCTGCATGGTACAAAGCAGGGTGTCTGGGAACATCACACCTCTGAAGTAACCAAATTCATGTCTTTTCATTACCTGGAGCCCCTAAATTCAACATGTTAGCAATGCTTAACACAGTACCTGTGTCACAGGCAGAAGTATACAGCAGCTAAAGAAAGTCTTGCTCATTATTTCCTCCAGATCCTTTTTTTTAAGACATGGATTATTGACACCCTAAACCCAAATGGTGCTGTGCCAGATTTGTGGCCAAAACAGTGCTGATAGCACAGGGGTGCCTAAGCTGTTGCTGAACACTGAGGCACAGCACCACTGCCTGATCTGCTTCCCCTGCTGCCCTTAGTCAGTCAATAGGGAAAAGGCAAGAATAACAGGCTGGACAAACACACAGGGTGAGAAACATCTGCCTGTGCAGCATCCTGCAGGAAGGCATCTATGACCATCATGGATTATAGACGGAATGTGAACCAACTCATGATGTTACTGCAAAATATCAACTGGAGAGAATGCAGAGGGGAATGACCTGAAGTCTCAAAATCTAAAAAAATCCATTCCTCACTGCTCAGCAGCCAGAACTAGAAAAGGTTCCTTTTTCCTCAACCCTGATAAGTATTTATTTGCCCGGCGTCCATGTTTATAGCCTCCCACTAGAAGAACGCAATAATGCATATTCATGTGCTGCCTATGTGGTAAGGTGCCACCATCAGAGCAAGAGAGATTACCCCCTATCACTGAGGCTTTTTAAAGTGATCTTAATGTCAGCAGCTCCTTTAAAAGATTACTTTTCTTCAACGGTGCCAATTAAGATATTTGTCAGGTGATTTGAATGATATGTTTCAGCTGTTCATTTACTTCATAATCAGCACTCAAACATTTACAGCTGAGCAAACTGCAGGACACAAAAGTAGCTTCCAGTTTAGATTTCTATCAGGTTTTGTGTCCTAAATCACCACACACACAGCCTTTCACCTGGTTCACTCTAGCTACTAGATATACCACTGCAATGTAAAAAGGCTATAGAAACATACAGCTGCCCTCTCAAGACAGTCAAGCAAAAAAAAAAAACAACAAAACTCATGACAAGCAACTTGGCAATGCAGATGGTTACAGGATATGCAACAAAAAAAACCACACAGCTGTAGTAAGCTTATAGTGATCCTTTCCCAGTATATTCTTGGGGGCCTCCATTCTGCACTTGGTCTTTCTGAGTCAGATTTTTTTTTTTTTTCATTTCTCAGTCCACAATGATTGTCAAGGCAATTTTTTAACTCAACAGACTTAAGTTGTTAAAAAACAGATGGTACAACAAACATAGAGATCGTGTTACCCAAATGGTAAATACAAGAGAAGTACTGCACTCCACACTCACCAGCTGAAGGAGGGACCAGGCAGACGCAGGCTGCCAACAAAAAATTCTTCACATTGCATATTGCCCCTACATGCCTGCCTCCACAGCAGGCCAAGACTCTACGGAGACCAATTTCTATCCTGTCAAAATATCGCCTTAGCTTTTCTTACTCTATCATTAGGGGGATTTTCCTTATAAAACTCTTCCACCCTCAAGACTGATGGTCCAGGATGTATTTTCCCCTAACAGTATACCTTTCACATGCCTGGCAACATTTGTCATTTATATTTACTTGAATTATTTAAAGAATTTGATAGCAAAGTGTGTTAGAAATAAACACAAACAGTGAATCTATAAATAGAAATGTGCAGCAGTCAGTTAAATCAGTGGAAAAGGTTTCCTGACATGTGATACTTGCTTCACAATTGTTCTGAAAATTGAAAGATGAACTATTGCAACAAGAGATGCAGAAAATCAGTCGATAGAATAGCATTACTTAAGGAAGCCTCCCCTATCTAACAACACTTCCAGATGACAATACAGCTCCCAACATAAGCAATTCTAGGCCACCACTGTATTTTGTCCGTGCACACAGCAGTAACTCAATAGTCTGATGCGCCCTCACAATGCTGCCAACACAATGCGAACCTTCCAGCTCTTCCTGAGCTTTATGGGAAATAAACGTCATATTATACAAACTCCACTTGCATGGAACGTTTTGCGGTTCCTCACTCCGGTTTTAGCACGGCACAAGGAGCAGAAGGAGCTCACGCTCCCCGGGCAAGCTGGGGACACCGAGGCTGTGGCGACACTTGACCTCCCAGGGAAGCACCAACCCAGGGGACAAACCCAGAGCAAGAGACGCAGAGACTCACCAGGTTCCGGACAAAGCTCCCGAGGTGCGGCTGCAGGCCTGGAGCTGGAGCAGGAGCGGGGCCATCGCCGCGCCGAGGACAAAGGGACTCCGCCGGGGTGGGCTCAGGTAGGGCGAAGCTCGAACGGGGACGGCGCTGGTGTTGGGGTTCGTGTCCCAGGTGAGGCTGGTTGGGTCCAGCTGGCCGTCAGCCCAGGGCTGGGAACACCTGCGGGCATTCCCACGGAGCGCTGCCCTCCGGCCTGGGCGACCGAGACCGCGGGGAGAGTCCTGACTGCCTCAGGCCTAAACTATGCATTTCTCAGTATTTGCAACAATTTACCTTTTTCTTGGTGTTTCAATTAGACCACATCCCAAAACTAGTGAAATCAAGGAAGGTCTTTCTGCTGATCTCAGGCAGGTTGGACTATTCTCTTATGAAGTGATTTGTGTTTCATTCTGCATTGCAGGTTGAACTCGTGTTAATCAAAGCACTGGTGACACCATCAGAAAGACAATGTGACATTTCCATGCCATTCCACCAGTTTAAAAAAGATTCCATAAAGAAGCTGACCTTTTCTCAGTCAAAATATAAATGCCAAAATTGCAGGAATCTATCTTTCAATTACTGTCACCCTGATAGTGAAAAATGCTGTAAAGCATTACACTTAAAACATTACTAAGCCCAGACGTATTTCAAATGTAATCTCCTCTCTCAGGGCGAATTCTTCATTTCTGAAATGCAATGAATCTTATGCAACTTTTCCACACAAATGTGACAATACTGGGGATTAAGACTAGCTTAAAGAGCGAAGGACTGTGAAAATGGTGGGGAGCTGCAGGAGCACCAGGCACTTGCCTGCCTACAAGCAGGGGCTCTTGGCCACGGGCTGGTTGGGGCAATTAATGCCCCTCAGTGTGGCAAAGAGAGATCAGCACTCAGGGTCCCACAAAAACGGCAAAGCTTTTGCCAGCGCAGTAGGGAATACTGCCAGCCAGGGACAGAAGGCACAGGCACCAGTAGCAGGGAAGGGGGTCCGTCCTTCCTGGGGAATGAGTGTCTTTCTTACACTCTTGTCAAGGGTCCCGCTTTTCCAGAAAACATGCTTCCAAATGAGCTCCCTAGGAAGCAGAAAACAAAGCCCAAAACCAATTTTTAAAACTCAGCCTGAAGCAGACACAGAAAAATTCTGTGTAAGAAGAAATGCTGTAAGGAATAAACGATCCAAAGACCCTTCTGCTCTTTAAAGACATCTTTCCTTTTGCTTTCCTTCTCCTTTGAACTGAACAAGGCCACAAGTCCAGCTTGTCAGAAGAGTAGCAAATATTGCTGTTGAAAGCATCAAGGCTCACCAGAGCTGAAACTTACACAGGCTCAACTTCTATTTCAGCTCCATTTGATATTCCAGATCAGGATTCTTCTCTGCACAGGTGAATGTCAAGTGTTTAATCCATTCCTCTGTGTCATTGTATGTCTGTCCCATTATCCATACACCCATGAAGTTACAGGATGTTCACAATCACAACATATGAGCCCCTGCCCTTCAGGGTAAGGATTGCTAATTTTAACCCAGAGTTTTGGCTAAAAAAAAAAAAACAAAACAAAAAAAAACCCACAACCAATAAGTGTGTCAAGACCCCTAAACTTCAGTTATTGCTTCCATTTCCCAAAGAAGGCACATAAATGCAGTGCTAAGTGACAGCATAAAACCCTTAGATAGATGCATAATAATTTATTAATTATCTCTAATATAGACAGAAGCTCTTGGACATAGATATGATACAAGGAAACTGTCATTAATCACTACCATAGATTAAGAAACACCTGTGTTTTCGCTTCCTGTTCTCACTACTTTTATTCCATCTTTTTTGTTTCCTATTCTTTCATCTCATGGTAGCAATACTGAATATTAACAAGATATATGCATTTAACTGTGCTCACTCATTTCCTTGCTAATTAATTCAGGTTCCAATATCTGCATTTTGTACAGGTTTGATAAATCCCTCTTAAACTGGTAATTTGAGCCCAAATCTTCTCCCAGGGCAGAGAGAATCATTCAGCTTCTGGCCATCTGTGCTTACAATGTCAGTGCAGGGATTATTTTAATTTAAATGCTAGGCGAGAAAATCAATTGAAAGATAACAAACAGGCCAGATCACCCGCTACCTGTAGCCTGTATATATATATATATATATATATATATATGGGATTCTAACTCAATTTATAAAGCTTTCAAGCCAGTTAAACAATTAATTTTAAAATGCATTTCAGTAAAGATGAAAAACTACGCTGTCTTCTGCTTTGTTTTTTAAGGTGCAGGATGAATAAGCCGGAGAAGACAACAGCAAAGCATTTTTTTCTTCTTTTTGTTTATTAATGACACAAATGCAGTGATTACACCTCAGTGATATCCATCAGAAGTCTCCTGGCAGTTTATACACAACTTTAACGCTAGTTGAAGTGTTAAAGTACCCTCAAGTACTTTGAGAGTGATGTTAGCTGACTGTTTTTCTGCTCATATTTACTTTCATTCTGACACCTCCTACATTAAACCATGAGATGGAGGGAACTGGTCCTGCTCTGTTCTCCTTGGTGCCTTGACACTCACAGATGCCAGAGGCTCTGAAAGCCTTCAATGGAACAGTAAATATTCAGGAAAAGGTATTGAAATTACTAGATATGGGGCCACTACACAACTACATAAAATAAAATTACATCAGGTATTTCACTGAGCTCAAGACTGTTGTTATTATTATTTTGGGTTATGTTACCATTTAAAAAAATAGGAAAAAAACAGAGTGATGCAGCAAAAAACCTCTTCACTATACAGTATTAAGTGAAAGTACTGAAAAACAGGACACTGTGTAATTAGGCATAACATATATCCAAGCAGATTTTTACAGTCTTCATTAACATGCAGGACAGTAAGACAAACAAGAAGCAAAAATCTGCCCAAATACAACTAAGTCACCATGAGTTTGGTGTACCAGAGGAACCCTCCCAATGAACAGGAAAACAGGTAATTTCAGGGAGAATGAAACGGGACAAGGAAGGAAAATGGGAACAAAAAAAATTCTGTCTCACTCAGCATAAAATGTATTTCATAGTAAAAGCACTCAGGGATCAGAGGAGAAGAAAAAAAATCCCTAGTTTTTTGCCAAAGTTATATAATAAAATAATAGTTTAAGAACTGCCCATATTCATAACCTCAGTTTCAGTAAAAATGCTGCATTCGTTAAAAAGAAATATAGGGTGGTAGAGCTGGATTTATCACTGGAATCTGCACACTGCCATAAAGAATGTCCTCTATTAGTGACAACAGCTGTTGGTTTAATAACCCTAGAAAAGATCATTAAATTCCTTCAAATTTCCCATAAACAGATGGAAGAAATGCAAAAGTGTTAAAACATATGGGAGAACATATTGGAATTCAGCAGCCTCCTGGTGCGGCCAGGAATCCCAACGCTGCAGCCTCCAGGCTGACGCAGGTCCCCCTGCAGCGCTGGAGGTGGGGGCACTGCAGAAATGATGGAAATACTGGGAGAGGATGGAAGGGGCCGCATGGCCAGGGGCAGGGGTTGCTCTGACAGTTCTCCCTCATGGTCTTTTCAGGCATGGATTTCCTTGCCACTCTATTTCCTTGGGAAGTTCTTTGCACACAGAACTTCAGGGCATTCAAAATCTCCACCCACAGAGGAGCCCTTTTCCCCAAGAACTGTAGCAAACCTGTGACTGTGGATGACCTCTGCACTTCCTAGAACAAGAAAAAATCCATTTTAGGAAATGGTATTTCTCAACAGCTTGAAAGAGAAATCACAACACGTGCCAGATGAAATGTTTCCTGCGATCAGGGACACTGTGACATTCCTACATTGACATATAATTTATGCACAAGCCTTATAGACCACATAAGAACATCAGGAACATATCAATGAAATATTGTTGGCATTGTTGCTAATACAGGCAAACAATGGTAGCAAAAATTGAGGAAACTCAATTGAGGAAAGCTGCAAGAAAACTAAAATGGGGGTATGTATCAGAGATCTGGCCCTGGGTGTGCTGTCCTGACCCTACATCAGTCAAAGTGGCACCATTTCATTTCCTCTGTAATGGGGGGAAATGGTAGTGTCAGCCTTCAGAGGAACATGTGCACAACAGCAGCATTTTCATTTTGAGGAGTAAGAAAGCACCAAAATGCATAAACCAGCTGTTCTTTGGGGAAGAAAACACTATTGATAAGATAAAGAATTCACAAAGGCATTTCCTCCGTGTTCCCCAGTAGATCCAATATCAGTACACCTCAGCCCTCCCCAAGTATTCATTTAACCTTCACAGTTTAATCATGACAATATTACTTGTCGTGTTCTCACAGCACCTGACCGTTGCTGTAGTCATTACAAGAGCCACACATCCTTCTAGAGGAAGAACTCGGATCTCAATCAACCCCAAGGCATATATTTTCTCCCCAGGTGCTAGCCAAGTGTTTGGAAATAACTCCGTGACACACAGTAACACCAGACGATAACAGCTTTTGTTCAGCCACGCAGAAAGGTTATGAAGTTTTGCAGGCATTTGTTCTGAACAGATTTCCCCTCAGTTCTAAAGAATATTCCTAAAGTCCTTTTGCTCTCTCTCCTCTCCCCAGCCTAGAGTGCTACTACAGAGTTGTTGCCTCAAGATCAGTTCAAAGGGGCCTCTGAAAAATTGTTTTCTTTTTCTCCCAGCTGTATTCAAACAGTCCCACCTATTTATCCAAAGACATCTTTGCATGCCACAGTTAAGTGATAGATGTAATAGATTCATCAGGTTATTAATCACTGACAAACTGTCTTAAGAATAAATATTAATCTTTGTTTGGGAATTTTATTTTTCTGTTCTGATCACAGATTAAAAGTCTGCTATTTATTATTGATGTTCCAATTAATGTTCCAATTAATGTTCCAATTAATGAATGATTTGCTTAAGTGAAAAAATAATTCATTCAATTCAAAAAGACAGTCTGATAAAATGTTTTCACTGTAAGATGTACATGTAATGATTTAAACATTTCATCAGATATTTCTGTGCCAGTCTGAGAGATACCTTCCTTCTAGATACTCAAGACAGTTTAATGGATAAAGAGTGAAGTTTATTCAGCTATAACTGAGATGATTAATAACATTTCCCTGTAAGACAAACCCCCACCCAGCACCCCAACCCATAAGTCTCTTCTGCTGCCACTCCAGCTCCCTGAGCACTTTCACTGACCTCAGCCAGACCTTACCATGGCTGAATTTCTGCTCCCCAGACAAACACAATCCCCCAGGCTGGGACCCCAGGACAGAGTGCCCTTTCTAGAGGCACTGGCATTGAAAACAAGACACATTAAATCCTTCCTCACCAACAAGGCAGCAACTCACTGCATGTGGCCAGGCCAGGGAAGCAGGAACGCCACATGGCCGGCCTCGGCTCAGTGAGTGTCTGCATGCAGCTGCACACAGAAGCCTTTACGCTTCTGTCTTTATATATCATCTACAATAAATTTTATGAATTTTCTTATCTTCCCAGTGAACTTGGCACTGAATGCAATTCCCAAACAAGCTGACAGGCAGTTCATGAGCCATCTGCAATATGCTGCACCTTCCTTGAGTACACAAATAATTATAAGTTCACTCTTTCAGAAGACTACCTTTTCTTCAGCAAAACACAATTACAATATTAAGCCATAAATCTAGGTCTTCTCTCATTGTTTATGTATGGTAAATTTTCATAAACAAATGGTTCCTGTCTACTCTAAATTGATAGCACAAAATGAACAAGTTTATCAAAGTCATCCCCAACTATATATAAAGTAATCGTGGTTTTGCAAATCCAAGTCAGGTCTATAATTATTGGAAATAATATCCTGCATTCCTCACTTGAACAGAAAGGCGTCAGTGAAATTTTGGCTAGTAATTGACTGTTTTGAAAATCCATCATTTCAACTCACAGGAACACGTGCAAGTTGATATCTTTTATTTATATACACACACGTCTGCTTGCCACCTCACATGCCTGCCTACCACAGTGCGCATCACCAAACCTGGAAATTATACTACTCTCTATTCTGTCCCAAAGAACTGTTATAGGTTAAAAGGGTTTACTCCCTACACCTTTTTCTGGCTTTTTTTTTGTTCAAAGAGCTGCCAGCAGCACAGTCTGTGGTGAGGATTGTAACAGAACCAGAAACAGTTGTTCTCTTTTTTGTGGCAGATCCCAGTACACAAGCCACTAGCCCATGCTGCTTTCTCCTTCTTACCTGTTGCATTCCTCTCAGCTTTTCAGCCCCATTTTCCAACCCTATCTATTCTGTGATTTCCTTTTGTAGTGATGACTTCAGCTTGGAAAACCAGTTTATCATCCAAATCAATTGCTTGTACATTTTCACAGAGCAGGCTTTCAATACACCAGTAGCAAATACAGGCAAGTTATGGGGAGCTTTAGAGGCATAATTACCTCCTAATTATAAGCCCTCCCGCCCTCTCACATCTCAGCTCCCTTCCTCCTCTCAGATAACTCTGGCGACTGGAGCTTTAGAAAGAAACACCAAGTATTGCAAGATTTTAAATAAAAATTGCAAGGCATGTCAGCCCTGCTCCTTGAATGTCTTGCTGTTTTCGGAACTGAGCCTTGTGTGCCCCACCATGGTGTTCACCTCAAGACAGGATGTCACTCCTGGGCGCCAGCATCCCAACTCTCATAAACCACCCCTACAATGTACCTGTTCGGTCTCTCCAGAGACAAAGCCCTTTTTTCAAGAGGAGCCTTGCTCTAGTTTCAGTGTGTTTCCAGGATTGAAATTATTACACAAGATTAAGAAAACAAAAGGAAACAAACAAACAAAATAACCCAAATGCCCCTTTAATAAAATACAATATAATGTAATTTTTGTAGTGCATAAAAATAACAGTAAAGATTCAAGCTCTTGTAGAAATCAAGGAATCTCCTGTTTCAAAAGCTTCTGTGCAAACAATATTTCCTTGAACTAATACAATACATTGAAGTGAAAATTTTAATTTTACTATAATTGCATCAATAGAGCAGTCACATTCCTCCATACAAAACTCTGATGATGAGATTTTAAAGCATGGTTCATAAATACAGGAAGAGAGAACAAAATAGCTTCTTTTTGATAATTAAACAGTTAGTAGCTAAATTGCATTGTAATTGATTGGAAAATTGCTTTTTTAATGAGATTTAGTCACTAGGAAATGGCTTTTTTCTTCAATATGCCCAATGTGCATTGGGTCATTTAAAGAGCAAATTGCCTTCCTAGACTCTCCCGTAGAGACTGAGCTTTCTGTAAGAAAAGTCACATCACCCAGCAAAGGAGTCCCAGCCCTGCGAGGCTCAGCGCCCGCGGGGCAGGCGCAGGTGTGCGCTCGAGGGCAGGGCAGTTACACGTGGATGCAGGTGGGCACTCCTTACCCACCCAGGAAATGAACTCGCAGCCTGTGAGCTCTGCTGTCTGCTAGGCTAGTGCTGGGGTGGATCAGGAGCAGAGCTCCAGCAGAGGCCCCAGCCTGTACAGTCTAAATAGACAAAACAATGTGAGAGAAAGTACTGAACTATCTTTTTAAAGATGTATTATTTCAGACCTAATGTACGACGGTTAATACAGTGTGTAAAAAGATAAAGTAGCCTTTCTTCAACAACAGAAAGGCCATTAAATTTTTTTTTTCAAGGATTTAGGAAACCATGTAAAAGAAATGTTGTCCAGTTATGTGAAGAGTACTGAGTAAGAATGTATTAAAAGTAAATTATCATTTGACTATCCATTAGTTAAAGAAATTTCCCAAACGCTACAGGAAAAAAAGGTTTCAAAGAATCCTGATTACTGCAAACAACCTTCTAGGTACAACAACAAATGCATTATACAGTTAAATCAGATTTTTAGTGTTTAGCTTCCAAGATCTCTATTGATGTGACTTGGACTGCAATATAAACCGCAGTGATCGCAATCATTTGTTGTTGCCACAGCAACAGAGAAAATTAAAAGGGCAAACATTGAAACTGAAGTAGCATCACAGTTGTAGCTTATAATTGCCTGACAGTAAAATGCCGTGTGCAGGGTGGCAGCAGCACTTGCAGGTATCTGTGAAGCAGATTTGCTTGCAGAGATCAAAGTCATTTAGGTCAGGTTCTGAAATCAAGAAAGAGCACCAGCTCTCATTTTTCTACAGTTCATTCTCTCTCTCTCATGTATGTAGATTAAAAAAATAAAAACGAAAAAAAAGAAAAATAAGACCAATCTTATGGGAGATTTAGGCCATGTCTCTGTTCTCCAGGCTGCTAATTTGGAACTCAGACATAACTATTATTTGCCACTTCTCTTCTGCATTTTAGAATGTGGCAGAGAACAGAGTCCCCTATCTTTGCCCTCCCCAGAAAACTCAAAATGGAACAAACATGCCATCATGGCCTGACCTTGCAGCATAGGATGAAAATATACTCAAATAAAACCCACTGTCAGAGTTTTCATCAAAAAGCAGGTGGACCCAGTTCCTCTGAAATGCCTCTAAATCAAAGGCCATTTTTTTTTTTGTTCTTTTTTTCTGGCTTTGGCATAACAGAGATGAGCCAAGAGCCTGGAACTGCTGTGTTTTCCAACTGACCTGGGAAAATGCATGTGAGATCAGCATCTCTCAGCTCCAGATCTCTACAAGAGGCAGGAAAAGGAGTCCCTCTTCCCACCTTTTCCCTGCCTTATGTATTTGGATAAGCTTCTCAGAGCATCACTTTTCTTGTGTTTACACACTCCTGAACGTGATTGGGCCATCAGCACAGCCAGGGGGAAATGCAATACTCATACAAGTAATAAATAAAAAGTCACCATCTTCTGTCAGGCTTCCAGTGGAACAGACATGTGCTCCATGGAGTCAGTTACAGCCACTCGTGATGTGATAACCCTGTCTTCCCCCTCTGTGATCTCTGGATAGAACACAAAGCATGAAATCTCATTTCCTCACACTACCTCCAGTCATGAGAAGCCAGTTTGGATATTGTGCACAGGCCTGCGGGAGCAGACGCATCCATGTCTTGGAAAGGAAAAGAGGTGACACTTTCCTGTTGGGAGCCAGGGAGGAGCAGACAAGCTTGCACCAGCACCGCTGCACACATCCTGCCGTCACTCACACACGTGGCCCACTGAGATTTTACACAGTTGCAGGATACCAGTTTCCACAGCCCAGGGATGAATTTCCTTCTGCTCTGCTGCCTCTGCAAGGTTTGCCATCACTTGGGGGACATCTCTGCCTGCCTTAGTCCACTCATTCTCCCCTACTGGTTACTGGCCCTTTTACTGCATTTCTTTCTGAATTTCAGGAACGTGTGTTCATATACTGTAGGAGTTGACAGTCCTGGTCATCTAGCTAATAGTTTGTTTACTTTTTGTGGTTTTTCTCCTAAATAATCAAAAAAGTACCTGAGCGCAAGTTTCTGCCGGATTTTATCCCAATGTGGCTCAACTCAAGGCACCCAAAAAGCCTTTCAGCAGCAAACGAAGAGATGTCAGTCATGAGGTACTACACAAGTTACATAGTTGGGTATGGTTCATAAAATATATGCTGTTTGTTTTAACATGCTGAGGCAGTATGGGGGCCTTCTGTTGGCTCAACAGATGACTTTTACTGTCTGGATTATTGAAAATCCACACCCCATAGAAGACACCAGTAAGAAAATGAGATCCCGCATTGTCTTTTGCAACAGAACTGCTGAGAAGCAGCAGTGGGCAAATTCAGAAATAGGTCATTCAGCTTCTCCCCATCAGTTCACTGCAGGGTATATTGTCAGTTTAATTTCCTCATTTAGTTCCTTCTGCTTCCCATAACACTGCTTTCGAATCACAACAGTGTCTGAGAGTAGGATATGCCAGCTGGCTTTGCAATGTTTTGTGTACACACAAAACTCCTGCCTTCAAATGAGATTAACCTTTGAGCAAAATTATTATACACACAGCACACAGCACAGTGAGGAGCAGTCACCAGCACACAGCACCTAGGAAACGGAGAAATACAAGGTGTCCTTCATTCTGGTGTCTCAGAGATTGGTGTTAAAGCTGTCACTATGACAAAGGATTGTTTAAAAAATTACTGTATGGAGAAATGTAGGTAAGGGTTTACTGGGGAAGGAGTGTCATACAGAAATGGATTGATTCCTGCCACTGCCAAAGTATAAAAATGTGTCTTAAGCTTCAAGGTAAAATACTGAAATCCCAGAGTACTTGAAACCTTAGCAGTGCTTCAGGAGTATGATGCCATGTCCTCTGAGTACCTGTGCTGGTGAGGCTGGGCTTCCTTTTCTTGCACAGAAATATATTTTTAATCTGATAATAGTTTTGTGCTTGGTAAATACACCCCATCTGTTTTTTAAAGAAACGGACAGTAACAAAACAAATTCTCATTACCAAGCAGAGCGAGGGCACACTTACTTTCTTGGTTTCTCTAGTATCTTCCAGTTCTATCTCTTGGGGCAAATCCGGGCCGAGCTCTGCAATCCTCCCCTGCTGCCCAGGGAAGAGCTTGCTGGGTCTTCATTGCCATCTAGTGACCGAAGCGAGCGCATTGGCACACCGAAGACATCTGGGAATTTGGAAAGCAACAAGCACTGCTGCTCTCCCACCCGGAGCTTTGTGGCACCCTGTTCCCCGCATCCCTTACAGACCTTGGGCCTCAGGTTTGCAGAGGTGTGGGAACTGCTGCTTTCATGCAGGCCCGTCGCTCTGCAAATGAACAGGCTCGTCACCCTCCCACCGGGACCCAGCGGTTTAGACAGAGGCCATTCACAAAATCAAAGCGCCTTGGTTTGTCCCCAGGGAACTCACCGAGCTTGGGAGCAGGGTCGCCACGCTGGGCAGCACCTCCAGCATCAGAGTGACATTTGGGTATGGTGGCATTTGGGGTGGCCGTAACAGCCATCTCCTCACCCTGGAATAAGCACAGAGACAGATTGTTTACAGGTGTTTTGAAGATCCATCAGTGATGTATTTTGGTTTGGAGGCTCTGTCGGAACTGAGACAGACTCCTGGCAGCTGGTACACCTGCACACAAGGCACCGGAGAGTGCTAGGGAGGCTGCAGAGTGCTCCAGGCCACGAACACCTGGCTCGCTGCTCTCTTTATCCAGATGCTTTCTTAATCTTTGACCCACCTGGGATCCTGACGCTATTAATTACCGAATAGTCATCGTGCCAGGCGTGTGCCGCAGGGCGGGCTGGCCAGGCTGCTCCCGGCTCTCCTCCCGTCCAAGCCCGCGGCCCCGCGCGGATGAGCCGGTGCCACCATCAGCCTCACGGTGCCGCCACCAGCCACACGGTGCCGCCACCAGCCTCACGGTGCCGCCACCAGCCACAGGGTGCCGCCACCAGCCACAGGGTGCCGCCACCAGCCACACGGCGCCGGTGTCGCCGCCAGCCACAGGGTGCCGTGCCGCTAACAGCCACACGGTGCCGCTGCAGCACCGAGCGCCGGACACGCCGCCGCCTTCGCAGAGGGAACACTGAGGTTTTAAGCATGCTTACACGTGCTGGGAGTAGTGGTCATCTGCGAATGACTTATTGCACTTCCAACAAAGTTCCTCTACCCTACTGCTGCTGGCCTGGCTGGCCTCTGCCCCAGCACCCAGGCACGCTGTGGCCCAGGAGCTGAGGGAGCCTGTGGTGCCCTGAGGGAGGCGCGGCATGAGGGGTCCCTCCAGGGCACAGCGCCTCAGGGCTGCCTTCTGGGGAGCAGGGGGGCTGAGGCACGCTGCCGTCCCCTTCGCTTCTTGAGGGATGCCCATGGTAGTATTCGACCCCACAAACCCACCTTGGCCTTCCTGGGGCAATGCTGTGTCCCTTGGAAAAAAGCAGCCGGCTCACGGGAGGCGTTTTCCCTCCACCACGATGGGCGGAGAAACACAGCATCGGTGCCCAACCTCTCCTCCCCGAGCACAGCATGGCTGCTCAGCCGTGCCCCAGCAGGGGCCCAGGCCTCGCTGTTTCCTCAGTGACCCTCGGAGCACTTCGGGGTATCCAAGTATGTGCCAGGTGAAATCTCCAACGTGTGTTAGCCAGTGATGCCTGCCCTCCCTGGGGATACGTTGCTGTGACTGCAATGGACCGACAGCACAGAAGCCCCAGGAACAGAAGGTCCTGTCTCTTGCTGGACCTCAGCAATACATTTTTACATAGGAGACTCTGGAAGAAATATAAGTTAGAGAGAAAAATGAACAGAACTTCATGTTTTCAATGCCAAGAAGCTTCAAGACTTTCTGAAGGAAGGTCGAGCATTTGTGTACCTGCTGCTACAGTTGATCCCTTACAGCTGTAGGATGCAAGTGGTGTCTTTAATGTGACAGACCCTACCCACTGTGGAAAAATGGGATACAGGAGATGAAAAAAATATTAACTTCTTAGTCTGTCAAATAAGGGCACTAGTATTAATTCTTCCACTTTGCAGGAGTATCAGAAAGAATCATTCAGTAGTCTTTGCACATTGTATCATAATGCCACCGACAACAGCTGTCACAGATGTTTCTCAGAAATTGGTGTGGTTCATTTCCCATCTCAACAAGCTCCTTCTGTCCCCCATTTTTCTCTGGGAAAAATGAAAGAAGAAGAAAAATGAACCGCAATAAGCCATTATTTAGATCTGGGAATAATGAATGTTTATCTGGATTTTGTAACACAAATTATGTAATGAAGCAGAGAAAAGGCTTTTGAACAAATATGTTAATGAGATGGCAGCTAAAGGAGAGGTTACAGAGCTGCCAATTCCAAATCAGATTTTTAATGTAATTTTCTTTTGGATTTTTTTTTTTTTGTTTTTTAAGTTGTTAGCCTGCATAGCATCTGAATTGTGCTTAGGGCACAAACTATATGGGAAACACCAATTCTAGGTCAAGAAAGACTGATCAGCAACACACACTTACTGAGAAAACCCCACTGACTCAAAATTCATAATGAGGGCTTTTATGTAGAAAGTTGTTGGGCACAGGGATTGTGCCGAAAGGACTGTTCATTCAGAGTCTCAAGAGCTTTTCTTGGAAAAATATCAGATGCTCCACTGGGAACTTAGTTGAAAGCTACTCCTGAAGCAGCACAGTGGACTGACAGTAGCTGGGAAGTACCGATTGGAGGGAAAACGGAGAGCAATGAAAGAGTGGTTTTCTCTGAATGCTGGTAATAACTCTTTCCATTTAAATTCTGTGTAAACCTTCCAGTGCATAACAGTACCATACAAGACCTCTCCTAGGCATCTTTTGAAGGCAAGAATCACATAGAGGTAAGTTCTCAGCTTGTTATTTTTTAAATGTGATTTTCAACAGCCTAAGTAGAAAACTTTTTTTTCCTGCTAAGTCCTAAAATGTCTCAGGGTCAGTTGTTCTAATTTTTGTTTCTCAGTGTCAAGTCTGGTATGTCTTACAGTCCTTGTTTAATTTTATTTTGTTAAAACTTTTGTACCTCTGGGTATTGCATGGAGCCTGCAACATGAAAGAACTTTTAAAAGAGTGTGAGGAGTTTTTGTCTTGAAAGAGAGTAGCAGTTATCTAGGTCAAATGGACTGCTTTAGAAAAAGCAAACTGTACTTGTGTGCTTGGGCAGCATTTGAATTAGAGGCAGAAAATATGTCTATCTGTAATTAAATGAACCGGCTCCTGCCTGCAAAGCCACCTTTTTTACAGACCATTCCTATCCACCAATAACGGGAGTAACTGGGATGATTGCCTCGTACAGAGTGCAGTATATCAGAAAAGCAGCTTCTCAGAAATGAACTAAACTATAATTAGTCTTTATTTTTCTGTTTTTTTCCACCTGGGCTGACCCTGGAATTCCTACTTTCCAAGTGGGATTGATTCCAGTCCCTTTCTCTAGCAAGCAATACAGGTCAGCCTTTCTTAACTAGTCTTCAGCAGTGTCCCACTTCGGACTGCAACTCTCGGCCGTGGTTCACATCATTGACTCTGGTATCTGAAATAGAAAAGATTGCAAGACTGTGCATGTGCTTTGACAGTGCTGTCAAGCTCATCTAGGCATTTGCTCTCTTGAAAGGTGCGGCTGTTCCTGTCACAGCTGTTCCTTGCCCAGCCATAATTGGTCCAGTCTCTTGAGCTGGCTCTGGTGCTCACTGAACACTTCATTGAACCTATTCAGCTCACTACCAGCAGAAGAATGTTCTGCTTTCTTTGTCAAGTTAAATCAAATGAGCCCCAGAGCCACCAGCTGAGAAACATTGCAAAGGCCAAGGAAGGTTAGTGGCAGTGAGCCACAAGATGGGCTTGGCTCTTTTACTCAAACCCTTGATTCTTGACATGCTTCAAAATACCAGTGTTTATTAGGGCAGCAGAGCAGCAAATGGGGGAAGTGGTGTCTTGCAGCCAGGAAAAGGGATTTCAGGTACAAGAGACCTGATTCAACTCCTGGTTCCACCTCATGTCACCACCCATGCCAAAGCCTCTTCCTAACACAAAACTTTAAGTTACTTTGAAAACTGATTTGAAACTTGCTACCGAGAAGAACAAGAGCAGATCATTATTCAACATTAGGGTACCAAAATTCGGCCTAAAGGATGCTACAATCTTACGCTTCTAAATGATATCTGCAACCAAAAGCTAATTTTACCCACTGCCTTTAAAGCAGTAGTTAAAGCCATTCCTCTCTACTATGTTCAGAGCCCTACTGCCTGGAGGAAAGGATTCCTTCTTCTTGAAGGCCTGCAGTTAGTGCTCAGTTACTATGAGCTGAATTTCAGGCTGTGAGAAGTTTTTGTTTGAATGCTCTTTGGACCACCTAAAACTCCTCCTGGATGTTTTGAAAGTGCTTAGGCTCTCTGCAGCTTCCTTCCATCCCACTTTCAGACCAGTTCTGTAAAGCAAGCAGCCAAAACTTTGTCTGTCTTCTCCTTGGCGCAGTGAAGAGGAAGCTCATCATAAAATGATATGGAAAAGCTGCCATTCCTGTAGCACCCTCACGTCCAGCCAGTGCCATATGCTTCATAGTTGTAAGCATACTTTGAGGGAGATGGGAAACAGCTGGAATATTTGCCAAATGGAACACGTTCCTCCATGCTTCTCTGTGCTGGTCCCTTAGAACTGCGCCGAGTCTTGGCCTTTCAGCATTCCACATGCGCTCCAACAAACCTGTTCTCCTCCTGAAGTAAACTTCCTTTTCTCCTTCCTTTCTGCTCCGTAATCTCTCGAGAGGTCTGCACCATCTTCTCATCCCTTTCCAAAGTCAACCAATCCAAAAAAAACTGGGGAACATTGTGCTTCTTGCACGCCTCTCCTCCTCCCAAGGCACACCGTTTGCTGGTCCAACACTCCATGTGCAGCAGCAGAAGATATCCACTACCTTTCAGTCTGATTCTCTGTTATTCAGATGCTGGTTCTTCTCTATGAGCCTTTTTTTTTTGTTTTGTTCCATATTATTCAATGTACTTTGCATGGCACACTGAAGGCAAGTTTGCGATAACTCTGCACAATAAGGAAATATTGATTCCATTTTCTGTATTGACAAAAAAAGGACCAAGGCATGAATTAGCTAATTGAATTGCCCACAGAGTCCCATGTCTCATTGCAGGTACAGTAAGTAAGTCTCACAAGATTAGTCCATCTAAAGGTATCAACATGTTTGTTGTCTTTCTCTTTACTTTCTTTTTTCTTCACTGCATCTTATTGAAACAAGAAGACAACAAATCATATTTGCACTACTCTATCAGAGTTAACCTTAGAACTCCTCTAGAGTTAACTATTTGCATTTTCTTATTTAAGTGCTTGTAGTCCTTTCTCTTTTCTGACTAGGAACCATTTTTTCATTGGAGACTGGCCACAGGAATGCAAGTTTTGGCTGATTCCCCACTTTCTGTTAGACTTTGCACTGGTGTGGAGTTTCCTCTGTGTTGGTAAGTTACCCAGAGGGACTGCTTCGAAAGGTTTGAAGATTTGGAATCTGTCCAGATCCGGTTGGCTACTGTTTTTCTTAGTGGGCATTCACTGCTTTTATAAATGAAAAGTAACATTGGAGTGTCTTGTTTTGAACTTCTGTCACTCAAGTTCCTCTGGTCAGCAGAGGACAAAGAGTGCAAGCTGTAGTCAGAGCTCCCTCATTACTTGCTGTGGAATCTGAAATCTATTTCTGTGAGTAACTGCTTGGTAAGGCTGTATTAAGGGACTGCAGGATCAAATTGTTGAGATATGATTTATTTTTACTTCAGTTTCAGGTGGCTTTTGGCATCCCAGAAGCAAAACCTAAAATATCAACAATTTGTTTGTCCTCTGTGTAGTTTCCAGTCCCTCCGAATGTTCCCTTCTGCCCTCTCGATAGTGCTGGCCGCCGTCAGTAGGGCCATCGCTTTGGATTCCGAGGCTGCACTGTAGACAAAGTCACTGAATTTAACAACATTAAAAATAACCTTTTAAGTTAACCTTTCTGGGTTATTTTTAACCCAGATCCAGACGCACAATGCCCCTCAAAATAATAGCAAAACACAGCCACGCATGCCTGCACAGACCTTTGTTTTGGGGAGACCCCCACTGTGGTTTTAACTCTCCATTTCCCTAAAGGAGCTCAGTCTTCCCCACCACTGTGTGAATGAGCGAGGGACGATCCTCCCTTGGCGTCACCAGCACCTCCCGAAAAGTCCAGCTCCCGAACGGGGCCGTGTCAGCACCTGGGTCCCTGCACGCCATGCGCCCCGTGAGAATCTGTGCTTGCTGGCACCTTTCTGTGGGCGCTGTGAGCAGGGAGATCGTTCTTAAAACATTCTCCCGACTGGTGCGAGAGCTGACACACAGTCATTGAGCAGCTGTCCTTGGCATGGAGGAGCTGCAGAAGCCCCGCACGGAGGTGGCCGTGAGGGAGGGGTACGGGATCGGCCCCGCGCCGTGTCCCGGCGCCCCGGGCAGGGACAGGGTCGGAGCGGGGCCCGGCGGGGCCGGGGCGCTCCTGAGGCTCGCCCGCTCCCGGCCCTCAGCCGCGCCGCTGCCCGGGGCGGCCCCCGGCGGGGCGGGCGGGACGTGTCGCCCCCCGCCGTGTCCCTCCCTCCCCGTACTTAAAGCGGCGGCGGCGGGTACTGGTCCCGCTCGCGCCCTGACCGTGTCACCCGCAGAACATGGCCCCGACGTGCCTGCGGCCCCTGCTGAGGTACCGCTCCTTCGCCATCCTCTTCCTCACGCCGCTGCTGCTACTGCCGCTGCCGCTCGCCGTGTCCACGCGGGTAAGTGCCTGTGGGGCCCCTGCGGGAACAGAGCCCGGGTCCGGCCCTGCTGCCCCCCAGGTGATTCCCCCTCGGCCCGGGTCCGGCCCTGCTCCCAGGGGCTCCCACGGACCCAACGCATCGTGCCAATTAGATGCAGTTCGTTTTGGGCCAAGAGAAACCCATGCATAGCTGGCCGGCGCGTTTGGAATTGTCCTGCATTATTTCGTAGGGGCTGGAGTGGGCTGAAGGGCAGCAGTGCATACCCCAGCTCTCTGCTGACGCTCTGGTACCCCCACCATGTTGCTTGGTGACATTCTCCATCCCGATGCAGTCGGGTGCCGGCGGTCATGTTGTATGTGTTGGTCAGGGTTTCAAATGCCATGTCCTCCAATTTGCATCCATCTTACTCCAGGGACGGCGATGGCACAACTCTTTTATTAAGCCATCTCTTTGGATGTTACAGTGTAGATGTAACAGTGGAGTTATGCCAGCATAAAATTGGAATAACACGGGGAGGTTTGGACTTTAATGTCTTGTAGCCTTCTTGACCAAGTGTGAAAGCTCAGTTCGCAGTATTTTAGCCTACTAGAGCTTTGGAGGCTATTCTAATGCTAAAAACAGCCTTTCTTCTGAGCAACTTGTGTTGCTCAGTCTGTTTTAAAGTACAGGAAAATTTCATCTGTGTTTATAAAACAAATTGCCAGCCCTTCCGGTTTACCTGTCTAAGTAATACCAGCTTGGCCTTTCAGTTGAATGGTGGTGCTTTACAGAATGAGGAATTCCTGATTGTTAAGCTCTACTTTGGTCAAAACTAGGGAAGATAATTTCCAAAAAAATTAAGTATGTCTTCAGTTTGCCATTATTTGTAGGCTTATTGTGTCATTAGTGTAATCTGAGAAATTAGAGTATTTCACAATGGGAAAGTAATATTTCTGTCAGTGACTGCTTTTTCATCTCTCAGCCAGGAGGCAGGTCACTGTGTTTTGTGTCAACTGTACAGAAACACCAAAGAGACATTCTGTGACTGTTCCCACAAATCACAGATAGATATAAGTACAAACATATATTTAATTCCAAATCTTTGGTTGTTTGAATTGGCCATGGTTGTTGGAGTTAATTTATACACATGGTTGTATTTTTTAACTTCACATAAATTATTTACTCTCTACTCTCTAAAACCAGTGTTTTGAATTTTATTCACTTAGAGCTGTTTATCTGTCTTTCATACTAGCAACAGATTAACCACAGTCAGTTCTAGTCTTGCGTTTATTGCAGTACAGCATGAATTGTATCATGAGCTCACCTTGTATGTATAAAGGACTTCAATGGGATCTGTCTGATATCTTCTAGTCTCTGAAGAATTCTTTTTTTTCCAAACTTGTGCTGTAATTAATCTCCTGGAAACATGAGGGGGAAAAAATCAAATTACTTTAAAAAGCAGTTTTCTAGTTCTTAAACTTCTCAACAAAATTAAGGAAAACACAGCCTTACTTATAAATACCACCTGATGTCAGTTTTTCAGTGTCACTGTCACACCATTTATTTTAGCAATAGAGTCCCATTTGTTGTATTAGAGTAAAATTCTATAAACACATGCCCTAAATAGGAGCAAATACTGAACTACAGAACATTGACTTCAGCTTTCAAACAGTTCACTGTTAGCTAATGAATGCTTGCTTCTCCCAACAATTTTTAGAGCACTAACCAAGGAAGGCTGGGCTACAGAAATGCTTGATCAACAGCCCAAAAAGACAGGTTGCAACAATTCTAGTCTAGGGAATTGCCTTAGCAGGTAGGGACAGTATGATTTGGGAAAGTAGTTTAATACCTCTGATGTGCTTAGTCACAAAAAACCCCCCCAAACTTCTAAGAGTTTTAAGAGTTACTTCAAAAAGCAAAGAACTTTTAAATTATCCAGTGAAATTGTTTCTGAGCACAGGTGTGTTACTGGACATACATCACAGACTTGTGAATTTCAGGCAAGCTAATCATCCACACTGGGAAATTTGGCAATCCATTAAAAAAAAAAAAAATTAACTCCATATTGCTGTTCATGGCTCCTAGATGTAAAATCTGCT
The DNA here is from genome assembly GCA_036630365.1 of Acanthiza pusilla. Lineage (NCBI taxonomy): Eukaryota > Metazoa > Chordata > Aves > Passeriformes > Acanthizidae > Acanthiza > Acanthiza pusilla. Next base: position 11,519,776 of record JAXCHO010000048.1, read on the forward strand.
AAGCCTCAACTGCCAAGAGGTAATTGCACACGGCAAACTGTGCACTTACCTAGTTGTGGAAGATTTGTTTTTCTCACAGCATTTATTTTGTGTGGATGGATTAAAGCAAATACTGTGGTCTTCTTGGTCAAGAAGATCTTTTTATACAAGTGACTTCAAAACCTAAAAGCACACGTTTAGGTCCTCATTCAGCCTAATTGGTTAAGCTACAGACAGTGGATTGTGAGCCACTTGTAAGAGCTACCAATGTGTTTCTTATCTTTAAAAAGTTTCTAATGCTTAAATGTGTCTTCTATTATGTTGCAGGAGGCCAAATGTGCATATATCATCATCATAATGGCTGTGTACTGGTGCACCGAAGTGATCCCCCTGGCTGTCACCTCCCTCATGCCAGTGGTATTTTTCCCTCTGCTTGGAGTTCAGAGCTCTAAATCGGTAAGGAGCTTGTGCAGTCCAGGTCTGATACAGGGAAATCCAGTGCTCTGACCCCTAATCAATATTTAGCCAACAAGTCTGTATTAGCGTTCAGGGTTCTTATATGGGAAGATGCTGAGCTATATATACATGTGCCCAAACTCTTAAGAGTGGGGGGCTTGAGGTGTAGAGGGGAGAGTCTGTTGCAGGCGTGGATCCTGTTGGAGAGCATCTCACTAGTGCCAGCAGTTTGTGTGTTCATAACCTATCCCATGAGAAAGTAGTGATGACGGATCTTCTGAGAGAAATCAAAATGCATGGGACAAACTTCTGAGAGGATAGATGGCATGGTGCCAGCAGCAATGCTGTGTCCTCTCCAGAACTCATCCTGGCCTTCTTGTACTAGAGCCTTAGTACAAGGCAGAGGCTGTATTCAGGTTCTGTAGCCAAGGTTCACTACTGCCCAACAAGCTGGTAAAGACAGGTGTGGTTGCTGAAGGTGCTGAGAAAGGCATTTTGGAGCTCAGCATTTCTAGCACCTTCTATACTTTGAGGCCCTCACAGTGTTTTAGGAAACCGATATCATTTTGCACAATGACGCACAAAGAGCTCCTGCACTGGCAATTCAGCAGTTATACATGTGATCAAGGGTTCGGGAAACTGAGTGAGCTCTCAGGCAGCTGCTGTCTCTTCTGCCAGTGTTGGGTGGGGCCTGGCCCAGTGCATGGCTTTGAGAGGGTGGTAGGCAAAATATACTAGAAGTATATTTGTTGCAAGTAAGAGGCAACATTTGGGCCTGACTTACCTTCTCTGTCTTTCAGGTGTGCTTGCAGTACCTAAATGACACAAACATGCTCTTTGTTGGAGGATTAATTGTTGCAATTTCTGTTGAGCAATGGAATCTTCACAAAAGGATTGCGCTGAGGGTCCTTCTGATTCTTGGAGTGAAACCTGCGCTGTATGAGTATTACATTGTTTTTTTCTTACCTCTTGTCAGTTTAGCAGAGGCCTAGGGATGGTGTTTAACAGCCAACAGAGAAAGGATCCTTCAAGAACCTCTTTAGCTTGCAGACTTGCACAGAGTTTTCAGAGATGAAGTCTAGCAACAGGAACAGTTTATTTCCTTTATCCAAAGCTGGCATCTTACTAAATTGTAGAGGCTTGCCACTGGTGACAAAATTATGACACACTTAATCATGCAATGGGATTCCTTCAGCGAAGGTGGCAGAGCTGTCCTAGAAGGGAGTCTGACCCTGGCCAGTATTACTAGACACTGCACATATCCCTGTCTGGGCTCTTCTCGTCAATTACAATGACTACAAAGTCTACCAGCATCTGCTCACTTTCTTCCTCTCTCCTCTGTGTTTCTCTCCCTTTTCAGCCTCATGCTGGGATTTATGATAGTCACTGCCTTCCTGTCCATGTGGATAAGTAACACAGCCACCACTGCCATGATGGTTCCCATTGTCCAGGCTGTCCTGGATCAAATGGACAACACAGAGTATGATGTGACCATGATGGAACAAGCAACTGGGCAAACAAGTACAGTGATTGAGCTGGAGGAAAAAAGCACACCAGAGTCTGCTGCAGAGCATGGTAAGGGCCTGCTCCCCAATAAGCTGATGCTACTGAACTTGCTACACTCACAGCTCCCCAGCCTAGAAGGAGTGCTGTGTACTCTGTGTACCCTTTCCAAGGAAAGAGGGTGGTAACCTGACTGAAACCCCCTAAATACATGACATTTACATTTTACATAATAGCTTCCAATTTTGATGGCTGCCATTTTGTATGCTAGTGCTAAATCCCAGACAGGTTGTTATGTTCTTTCCTTTGAGCTGGAGTCATCCTCCCACAGTTTCCCTAGACTTAACTGCCTGTTTAGGGAAGTGAAAAACATATCCTGTGGAAAATAACCATCCAAACCCTCAGCATCTCACTTTCTAAATCTTGTGATTATCTGTGGGGACCCAGCTTCTAAACAATGTAGGACTAGTTGAAAAAAATTATGCTAACGCAATCTATTGTGGTTCTAGGGAAATAAATATCTATTGGCCAGATTGTATGTGAAGGTGGGGAGACAAAAGAGGACTACGTTAAAAGCCACATGGAAAAGAGGAACTGGTGTAATTTGACTCAGAGGAGACAAACTGCTTTTGTGTGTGATCTTACCCTCATGCTTGATTCCTCTAGGTCCTCTGCCAATGCTGTGGTTCCGCAATAGGTTTCACTTCGTTTGAAACACGCACAAACTTGGTCCCTCCCATTTCACTGCTCTGCTGTGCTGTTGCAGAGGGCTATATTATTAAATATAATTAGAGGTCAGATCCCAAATGTAGTGAAGATAGTAAGAATGTGCAAAAAATACCCTTTGATATTGTTGGGTTGGTTGTAATTGCCACAAGTTCTTTGTCCTGCTCCATTAGTCCAGTCAGACTTCAAGATTAGAGTGTTAACCTCAGAGAACAATGGACACAGCAGTAAAGTTTCATGGTTATTGTAAACTGGCATAACATATTGATTAAGTTATGCCAAGCAAGGATTTGGTTTTCAGTGGATTTTTTTCTGCCTATATTCATATCTGTTAAAGCTAGTTGGGTTTTCACTGTGGGATTGGAATGGTTCCAGTGACTACAATGTTTGGCTGGTGGTAAGCCTCTCTGTGAAACGAAATTACTGAAGAAGAACTGTGGCACCGATGTGGACAGCAGCATCCTTGGATCAGGTAAACCCAGACTGACAGCCTCTTTCTTCAGCTTCTCATGAACATTAGTCCGAAGTATTTAGGGCCATATCTGTCCCTAAAATAAATGGCACATACAAACTGGAAGCACTGAGCCTACACACCTTATCCTGAACTCTCTGCCTTTCTGACTTTAGCTGAGGCAAGTCATTTTCTTTGTGTCTAGTTGTAAGCAATGGACAAGTCCCTGATGACCCCAAATCGTCTGAGGAAAAGAAAATGAGGAAACGTATATGCAAGGGAATGACACTTTGTGTATGCTATGCTGCCAGCATTGGAGGAACTGCAACGCTCACTGGAACAGGACCAAACATGGTACTGAAAGGCCAGATGAATCAGTAAGTCATTCTTGCTGCTTCTTTTAGTTACACTGTCATACTGTTTCTGTGACCAATTGACTGGTCTTAGATGACAATTTCAGTTGTGAATTTTAAGCAGTAAATTGAGGAATTGAGAGTGAGAAATGTGTGTGAAGCGTTGGGCCTCTTTTTCTGCTTCAGCACCTTTTAAAAGGAAGCTATGTGATGGAATTATAGGTCTTCTAAGAAAATTGGAAATACTTGCTGTCAGTCGACAGACTGCTGGTTGATTGTGACATATTGGTTCTTCCGTGTCCTCTTTTTCAACCAAAACACAGCACATCAGAAGAGGAATTGCAGTGAAGAGCACCAGAAGAATGTAAATTACCTCTACTCATAAGCACTCTGAAGAGAGCTAGAAGGAGTTTGGCCCCTCCTATAATACTGTTCCTCCATGCTGTAGCTGTGGAAACTGTACACTTGTGTTGTACTCTCATTGCTAAACTGAGTTTGGGAACTGATTTACATGCATTAATCTGCGCATAATTTTGCAGACTCCACATCAGTCCCTCAACATTGCTTCCTTATGTTGCAAGTATTTAAGCCTCAGCTGTTACATTATCTGTTGGTTTTAACACCCAACTGGAAGTTTGCTATTGATATTTTTCCTCTGATCATTTATTGGTGGACACGGGGAAGAACAAAAATTGCCATTCTTATAACACTGTCTTCATTCTTTCAAGCCAACTAGCAACTTTTTCTTCTGTTGAAGGCAGCAGAAGTACAGGTATTAATTTAAGGAAAGACATTTCTTGCTCTCTTATTAGAATGAATTGGGAGGGAGAAAAACATCCTGTCTTGGGATAAATGAGCAGGCATGTTGGAAGTGAAAGGTATCTAAAATGTATGGGAGATCTTTCAGTCGCACTTATCTTACCGAGACCTAAAATATCGACATAAGCTCCTATATGCATCAAAGTACAACACGGGAAAAACTGAGGATCATTTAAGTTCTGCTCTGAAATCAGGCTGCCTTGCCCTGTGGCTTCAGTTAGGCTGTGGATATTGCCTATGATTGCTTGTAATGGTTGTCCTGGATTTACATGTATAATTGTCACTAGCACAAGCTAAAGGAAGAGTAGGTTATGTTTTGACATTCATACAGAAAGTCATTTCTTTACAGGTTATACCCCAACAATAATGATGTTGTGAATTTTGCTTCCTGGTTTGGATTTGCATTCCCAAACATGATCTTGATGTTGGTGCTAGCTTGGCTTTGGTTACAGTGCTCCTTCATGGGACTCAAGTGAGTATTTATCTACACGATATTGTGTAAACCCCTCAGTAAGTTAGCGCAGATCAGTTTATGGAGACATCTGGGTAAAACAAATGCACTGACAAGTTACTGATTTTGTAGCACAGAGCAGGCCCATTTCACAGAAACTTTTGATGTCTGGAAACCTTTTGTCTTCATGGGAGGAACACAAAAGCCTTATACGTTCTTCATCTTCAGACAGAATTGCCAGTTTATTTTTCAATCTCTTGCCTGTGAGTTTCAGCCCTAGGAGAGCTGGCATAGCTGGTTTGCAGCCATTGATTCACACTTGAGTTTTTCATCCCAAGTGACTTCAAATTGGTATCCTTTGATAGACCCCATTCTTTTGTGAGAACTGGCATGACCCCACAAAGCACTTTGATCCTGTTGTAATTTCTTTATTTCTGGGCTCTGCTGTAGTCTGTGTCTGTCCCCAAGAGTGACAGCTTCAGAGTGATAAGGGTGTTAAATCCCTCTAATATGGTAATATTCACAGTATTTTTTTCTCCATTTTTCTTAAAGCTTTAAAAAAAGCTGGGGCTGTGGGACAGAGAGAACCGCCAAAGAAAAAGCTGCATACGATGTGCTGAAGGCAGAAATGAAGAAGTTGGGCCCTCTCTCTTATGCTGAATTCAATGTCCTCCTCATGTTTTTATTGCTGGTGCTCTTGTGGTTTTCCAGACACCCAGGCTTTGTAAAAGGCTGGGCCACCAGGCTCTTCCCAGAAGGAGAAAAGTAAGTTTTTAGGGGTTTTTTCCATCTTTTACCCTTTTGGTTATTAATTAGATTCCCTTGCTCATACATTCCATTTTTAATGTGGGGTTATTAATTCCAACTTTACCTGACTTCACACGTTTTCTGTGCTTGATCCAGTGGCTTGTACATGACACCACCAGTTATCTATGGTTTGACAGTTTGTACTGCAGTGAAGGTCAGAGGCTGAGACAGGAAGCAAGCTGAACCTCCTAAAGGAAGACAAAATTTTGTAATGCTGGTCTCAGTCACACTGATGTACATCTTGGTATTTTGTTTGTAGGAGCTCCAATCAGTTGCAGTGACATTTGAATATTTGATAATGTCACATCTAACCAATACCTGAGAACTCACTGGAAAATTGATTTTGTGCTTTAAATGGCTTCTTTGCATAGTGTTCATGCATGGCATGTCAAGAACATAAAGTACATGTTGGGACTGTCATTCAGGCCGTTTCTTTAGATGTCTGTCTTTGAGATACAGCTGTTGAATCTTGGCTTCAACGCAGAGAAGGAAGCCTGCTCCAGGAGCTGTGGTCAGCTGGGACTCTGGTTATTAATTTGTATTATAGCTTGTTTCTTTTATTACTGTGTTTATGTCATGGCAGGTCTGAGAGGCCTCAGACATGAGCTAATGACCCATTCTGCTCAAGCCCCAAATGGGATGGCAAAGAACAGTGACTAGAATGCTGGAAGGCAACCTTTTTCTAGGAGAAAGATGTCCATTTTCTAAGCTATATTCTCTTTTCTTCATTAGGTATATCACTGATTCTGCACCTGCTGTGTTTATTGCTCTGCTACTGTTTATCCTTCCTGCTCATAAGCCCAAATTCATAGCCTGGAATCCAAGCATGTCAGACCCTGAACAGACTGAAGAAGGTATTTAAAAGAGGGGTTGTAACAATGTGAAACAGCTAACCCACTCAGCTAAGGAGTCAGAAACATGCACTGGATTTGCATGCAGTTCTTTAGGGCAGCTCACCTACCTCACTTGTTGGGCAGGGCTGGGGCATATGTGTTACCCTCACCCTGTGCAGATTTCTCAGTAATGTGCATCTGCCCAATGGTATCTCATAGAACAGGAGACTAAGTGTCTTCGCTCTCCTAAAACATGTTCTACTTTTCATTTCTCACTTCAGATATAAAAAAGCCATTTTTATCAGCCCCGCTGCTAGACTGGAATGTGGTTCAAAGGAAGATGCCCTGGAGCATTGTGCTGCTGCTGGGAGGAGGTTTTGCTTTGGCTGATGCAAGCGCAGTATGTCCTGACATCTGTTTTTCTCTGACTCAAAGGCGAACTTCCCTGGTTTGTTATCTAGTCCTGTATTACTGGGCATGCACCCAAAGCCAAACCCAGTAGAGAAGTTCAGATCTGGAGGCAGATCTAAATTAACATAAACAGAGGAGAGGTGAATGCTTGTGACTCTTTTTCAGGAATTTTTGTGTTCTGACCAAGTTTCTTTAATTTATCTTACCTCTTGGAGACTGCTGAGTAGGTTGGGATCTTCACTGTCTGGACAGTCCAGAAAAGCATCCCTTCTTATTTCTGTAGTCATCCCAATCCCAGCCCTGGCTATAAAAATAGAAGTATAGGTAGCACCTGTAAGATTTTTCAGAACCATTTGAGGTTTGTTTAAAGGTTATGTATCTTCAGACTTAAACCAAAACCACTACTGAAGTGGTCAGAAAGAAAATCCTGGGTTGATCCTGTGTTCATAAATTCACAGAAAAGGCAGCTACATTCCCAAAACAGGAAAAAGCCTTGAGGTGAAGCATATTGTTTCCTTCTTCACTGCTAAAATGCATCTAAATCAAAGCAAGTCTTAGCTATCAGTAGTGCCGTATTTTGGGGAAATTTATGTTCACATCTAAGTTTTGTGGCTAATTAGGTTTAAACCATGGGGCAAATGAGAGCTCTGTGGCCTTACCTTCATCTACATACATAATACATAAATTATTAAAGTTCCAGAGCACTAAAAATCATCAAGTCAGAGGTTTTGTAACCTGTTTGTATCAATTACTGACTGTATTCCTAAAATAGAGCATTCATACAGAATCATAACCTTCAGAAACCTTAGAAAAATGTGCCAAGAAGCTTCTGGGCCATTAACTATTTGCGATGGACTCAGAAATCACACTTTCTGTTTAGCAAGAAAACCATAATTTTGTAACCTAAGTGTGAGCAAGTGTTTGGTTTCCAGAAGGATCAGAAAAGTGGGATTTCATATTATGTCCAGTTGGCAAGGAATTTCTTTTCGTTTTTGTGGCAGATCATTGTACTTCCCTGGATGGTGTTTGTGTAAATCAGGATTCCTTCAGCGTTATTTGATAGGAATGTTGCACATAACATGACTTCTCTGTTTGTGAGTTAGAGGTTCTAAACCTCACTGAGATCCACTTTTTTTTCTTGTCAGAACTCTGGGCTCTCAGCTTGGCTGGGTCATCAAATGACTCCACTGGGATCTATCCCACGATGGGCCATTGCAACAGTGCTCTCCCTTATTATAGCTGTCTTCACTGAGTGCACCAGTAATGTGGCCACGGCCACCCTCTTCCTGCCTGTCTTTTCATCCATGGTAAGATTATTTCCATCCTGTTACCCTGTCAGCTGGAAGATCAGAGTTAAACTGGGCAGCAAAGCAATATTATGTTTATTGTCTTGGATGTTGCTCAAGTGTTTCCTCGCTTAAAAGGAAGCCAGGTCATGCCTTCTGTAAGGTGTGTGCCTTATACCTGGAGAAGGGAAGTGAGAGTTGCTTTTTCAATGCTGATCAGCAAATATCAGTTACTTCTGGTCATTTTGAACCATCCGCTTGGAACTGGAAAAACACACACACACAAAACCCAAACCAAAACAAAATCCAGTACTTTCTGGTGATACCTTCAAATGTTTGATCTTCACATTTGTGCTAAAATACAGAAAGTGATAGGCCTGATTATTAGAAATGTGTCATTTCTCACAGGAATCTAGAACAATTTTCAAACTTAGGGAGGAAAACTAAGATTTGCTGCCTTTTCTGAGCAGAATCAAAACTGTGGCATAAAGGGAAAAATAGGTTACTTTGGTCTTTAATTAGGAAAGGACAAGCACTTTATTCTACACTATTTCATCAAATTACCCCAATCAAGGTACTGAGCTATTAGTGACTTAAATTGGCACTTAGGTTCTGAGTCCCACAGAGTTTATATAAAGTCTAAGAGTGTCACTCCACGTGCCTAGTAATTATAATCCCATCCCTGTGTTCCCTGGAAAAAGGGTGGTCCGAGGTCAAAGAAAAGACTGTTGGATATATTTGACCAGAACTCCAAATTATACCATAGAGCAAAACGAACAACATGAAAGAATCAAGCCTTGTTTTTAAGTATCATGGGGCAGGAAATGACAGCAAAGTTATCTTTAAGCACATATGGATTTCAGAATAAAATGTTCGTAAATTATTCTGGTGATGTAATACAAGGAAACAAAATAAGCCTAGGTATCTCAATGGTCTGATGTAGATTGGTCCTTTATGCTTTTCTTTTGGAACACCTCCAGAGTGATATTCTCTCCATTTCATTGCAGGCTGCATCTGTCAAGATCCACCCTTTGTATGTTATGCTGCCTGGTACTCTCAGTGCTTCATTTGCCTTCATGCTACCTGTTGCAACACCACCAAATGCAATTGTGTTTTCTTATGGCCACATCCGTGTTTTGGATATGGTAAGATAATTGTTTGTCTCTTAACTGAAATTCCCCATTGCTTTCTTCCTGAAATATGATGAGAGTTTAATTTTCTTTGCCGAGTATTTCCAAAGTACTAGGAAGCTCTTACGGCCTGTAATTACCACCCTATGCCCTTCTCTTCTGCAGTGTTAATATCATGATAAAAATTCGCATCTCTGAAGTAACAGTACTTTTCTCACAGGCTTTGGCAGACATACAGACTGGCCCAAGTGAAACAAAAAACTGACAAGTCATAAGCCTTTGAAACCTGAAGGGTTAAAGGACAGGCATGCTGTGCAGTGTTCTGGGGCTTTGGCGAGTGTCTGAGGCCTTGTCTTCACTGGAGCTGAAAGCAGAAGGTAGCAATCAGTAGCCCTCAGCTCTGGTCCTCTGATTTTCTGCCAGACCACACAAGGCAGGTTCTGGGCAGAACACACAAACATTACTGGTTTTCTAACTGGATACTTGAAGAGGGCATAAGCTGTTCTCTTACTAATAAGAGCAACTTGTTATACATGCCTTAAAGCTACTAGGCTGGTTATATACGTAGCAAAGTGCTCAGAGACTTTGCACAGTGTGTTCCCTGGTATCTCCACCTGAGCAAGAGCATTAGGCAGTGGGTACAATGGCTATTTCTGTGATTTATTTGACCATCCTTCTTGTGTATGTACAAGTAGGCCTTGCTGCAGTTTGCCACGTGGTGTTTGGATGTTGCTAGTTTGAATTTGCTATGCTGGTGTTTGGTTATTGGTGTTGGTTTGGACTTCTTTCCTCACAGGTTAGATCTGGAATAGTGATGAACATCATTGGAGTCTTCTGTGTCACACTGGCCATCAACACATGGGGAAGACCTATGTTTGAGCTGGACACATTCCCAACCTGGGCAAACAGCACAACAAACCAGTGAGCAGTGAAGAATTTGTGTGTTGAACAAGGAAAGGACCCTTACTACTTCCTATTGCCCAAAGTCCTGTATAGTCTCATCACCACTTCAGATCCAGTGTTGGGTGTTTGCTGCCTTCCAGCAGTCACACATCAGTTCAGCTTTGAACCAACCCAAACTTACTCCAGTTGTGCTGGAGCCAAAAGTGTTTTCAATTACAACCTTAAGGATCATGCGTATGATCAAGTGATCCGTTGTACCTCTAATCGAGGTCAAGAATTAGGGTTTATCAAACTTTCAATAAAGAGAGGGGAGGCTGTTGTATCAAATGATTTGAACTATTATATCACTTGTAAATCATTAGCATTGAACATTGCACTCAAGCAGGGGCTGAACCTTCCTTACCTATTCCTTCTGTCTACTAGTCAGCAACAGTACAGAGAAACCCCTGTTGTCACTTGTCTAGTGAAGAAGGGGTACGTGATGTTACACTACGTTATGTTTCAGTTGGGCCTAAGCCATGTGGTGGGATCCTTCCAAGTCAACATCCAACACACTTTCTCTTGCCTTGTTTTCACTCACCAGTCTCACTGCATTTAGACACCTTTATTGAGGGTTGAGATAACATAATTCCAAGCTGGTCATGATTCAGCTGATGTCTCAGACAATGATGCATTAAGGCTGTCTCTGTGGTTCTTGCACTGTGGCAATTAGAGGGCCAGGAGCCTTTCCTTCAGTCACAGGTGTGATTTCATATGCCAGCCAGTGATTTCTGAGGGCCAGCCTGGAGATGACCAGTGGCCTATAGGACTTCAAATCTATTGCAGAAGTTCCTGGATTATCCCCTGATGTGCCTTATTCATTAACTCTGGAATTTTTGAGTGAATTCAAGACATGAGAAAGGCTCTAATTGATGACCTGGTAAAAATTTAGGGGCCCGGATTTTAGTGCTTGTACTGGCTGACAGCCGTGGGAGTTGTCTTGTGTACTTTGGAACTCATGTCTTTTGAGAAAAGTAGTTTGTAGCACTTCTTTATGCCATTTCTCTTACAGAAGTAGTCTACAGAAGTAGTCTACAGTAGTTGGGCTGGATGTATTTTGTCAGTGGTACAAAGGATGCTTTTCCTTCAGCCCTGGGGATGGAGGTTGGTGGGAGGTAAAGCAGTGTCTTACTGTGGAAAGATCTGTGGGTATGAGCTGAGTTTTGCTCCCAGGATTGCTGTGTAACTCTGTGCGAGTCAGTTCATGTCTTTTTGCCTATTTCCCCTCCTAAAGAAGATGTCATGGAACCTATCTACCTCACCAAGGTGTTGTGAGGACATAAGGGTCAAGTTCTGCACCCATGATGATTTCCCACCTCATGATAATGGGTGCAAGGTGTAAGTTATAGAGCCATAGAATTCTGTGTAGAAGATCTGGCATATAGCATAGTACTGTGTGTAGGATATTCAGTAGTTCTGTTATTAATGTTAATGTTCTTTATGGAACTGGAAGAATACATTTTTATCTAAAAGTGAGGGAAATATTTATCCACAAAATGACCAGGTGCTTTTTTGAGCAGAAGACTGCTTCAAGAATTTTTTGTGCCTTTATCTTCTGTGCTCTTTCAGGGTGCTAAGCACCATAAACTCTCCGCTGAATGTTGTTCCTAAGTGCCACCAATGGCTCCCTGTCTACCCAGCTGGCTGCATGTGGTGCAGCCTTATACTTCTTCCAGGGAATGGTGGAGCATGTGGATAAACAAACACACTTCCACTTGCAGAGTTTATCTGTCTAAGATAGATGGATATCTGGCCAGTTCTAGTGCCAAGAAGTGGCTTGCTCACAGATATTTGTCACTACCTGAAACTTATCACAGTATTTGTTTGAAGAAAGTGAAACCAGAAACAGTTGAGCACCTTCTGTCCTTTGGTAGTCACCACTTAATGCTGATTTGCCTCTCTATGTATCTAAATGCATTTGAGAAAGGGACTTTTTCTGCTTTCTGATGGACTTCAACAGAGTGAGAACATGTTATTGCTGCCAGATCCACGGTATTTGCTCTACTCTGTCTTACAAGTAAGATAGGAGCTTGCACGGGTAGATGACACTGAGCTTGGCTATCTCAGTTCACGCAGACCAAAACTCCTCTAAAACTGGTAGGGCAGACACTTCACCGTGTTGTTTGCAGAAAGGAATGTTCTGAAAGTTTCTTGAAGGGGAAAAATTGCCCTCACCTCAGCGTCACTCTGTTGCTGGACAAGAAGGAAGCAAATGCTATTTTCATCAACAGGGTGATTTATGGTCAGGAGTGTTGGGCCAGGGGTAGTGTGCATGTGGGGCAATAAAGAATGTTGGGTTTATTGTAACTGGGATGTATTTGATATGTCACCTCTTCATATTGTTAACAGCAGGGGTTTTTGAGACATTTTTATGACATCCTGTGATTGATTCATATTTAATTTAAATGGATGAGTTGCAGAATTAGAGCCTGGCAAATAAAAACTTTCTAGAACTGTCTCCCCTCCAGCATGGATTATTTCCTGTGTAACACAGTGGACCACTTGTTTCTGCATTAGCTTCCACTGTAGCACAGTGTTGCTCCAGTAAGATCCAGGGGGTACACGCTGTAGTGAATCAGTGCAAGGGAGAGATTTGGACACCACTCTTAAGTGTCTTCAGACCTGAATACACTGAATAGAGGTTTCTCCTCTTTCGTCAGCTAAGTGGTAACTCAGGTTTGCATCTCTGAAGATGCTCAGGTGGGACCAAATCAGGTGGCATGCCCTACAAACTGTCTAATTAATTTCAGAGTAAAGGATTATAAGAATCTAAGAAACACAACCAGTTTTTAAGAATTAATGTTGTACAAACTTTTCAATATAGCAGGCACAAACAGGCGTTTCTTTGGCATCAAGCATGCATGGTGTCCTGCTCCAGTGCCCTGAGTAAATACAGGTTACTTACAATGGACAATGCAAGGACAATTGCTTTGTGACTGGAGTGGTTTACTGCCCCTTCAGCACTGCAGGACAAGTATCGTGATAGAAACTTACCAGCTATGGCATTTATTTTGTTGCTCATCAAAGGATTATTGTTTTAGGTGCAGAAGTGTGGTCCTAAGATAGCGGTATAAAATAATCCCTTTGCCCCCCACTTTAAAACATGCTCCTCCAGCACCCACAGAAAACATGGGAGGATCCTCAGTGTGGGCTGTGTCAGGGCGGGTTACGCAGCCACCCCGAGCAAGCAAACAGTTCCCATTTTACCATGTGAGGGCAGAGTGTGATTCCTCGTGGTCAGTGAGTCTGTCAGCTGGCCAGCTGGCAGCACAGCTGGCAGTGCTGCCTCTAAGGAACTAAATTAATGCTTTCTTATTTTCTGCCCACTCTCCATGGATTCTTGGCTTTTCCTTTTTTTCTCTCAAAATACCAATTAACCAAAATACCAAGTTGCTAATGCTGTTTCTGCAAATATTGAGTGTCCCAAACTGGCAGAGTTGGGATCTGGGCTGCTGTCGCACAGGGCTCCTCCTTGGTCATGTGCCAGTGTGCAAACTTGTTCCCACAATGTATTAGTGCTTGGGCATGGTCTCACAATTGTGAATGAGCTCATGAATTACCAAAAACTACAAGAAGACATACAAAGAGAGAACAAAGGTATTTCCTACCCATGTGTTGAACTTCTAGATCTGTGGAGCAGAGAAGAAAAACCTTTCAGCATCGTCTATATGATCAAATCCCCAAACTGAAGAGCAGTTCGGATTTGTTGGTGTCATCCACTAAATTCAGAGCAGTGGGTGGTGCATTCCAGCTGAGTTCTGATCTCACTTGAGCTCAGTCTGTGATTCAGCCTTTGTTTTCCAGCTCAGGTGTGTTACCAGTTGAAAAAGCGATACCTGGTTGTAGCCAAACCCAACATTTGCTGACAAAGTTGAAATTGGATAGTTGGTGAAAATCAGCCCAGAAAATAAAATCGATCATTGAATCACTCCTAGCCAAAACGCAGCAGTGGTTCCTTAACACACCACTTCTTCTTTTATAGTAATGACATATCATATACATTTTTACATATTTCCTATCTCTTTTCCCCTCCAAATGTCTCTGCTTAATATGTGAAGAAGTGGTTAGTAATGAATTCTGAGCACTTGGATGAAGTGACGGAGTTTTCACAAGTTTTCCAGTGTGGGTGAATAAGCATGTGACTTTTAGACAAGTCTGATCAATCTCATTGTGCCATTGAGAGATTTTCAACATTTTTGTACCTTGCACCACAGTCCACCGGTCTGCTGCAAGAGACTTGTTTGGCTCAGCATTTGTCTGCATGGTTTAATGGCAGGGCGCTGATTCTCCTCTGCCCAGAAGAACCATCCCAGTGGCAGGTCTTCTGCATCAGATCAGACCTTCCGCTCTGTCTATCTTTGCTGGCCCCCGTGTGAAGGATCTGTGGCACAGAGAGGGCTTGCCAAGCACTGCAGACTGCCTCTGCTCGGCAGAGAAGTTCTGAGGGAAGTACAGCCCTCACCATTGGGAGCACAGAGTAAAGGTAGGCATGCTGCCCTGAGGTGACTATGGACTACTAAATACAACATTTGGTAGTTATTTCAAAACAGAGCTGACTCTACTGAAATTATTTTTTGCCCGTTTTTCTGGGCTCCAGGTTTTTCTGGAGCACTAAGTCAATAGTTGCCCATTCATTATGGTGTAAATGTAGATTTACATCTAGGACTGTAGATTCTGACCATAAGAAAGAGACTGTTTCTTCTGTCAGAGAAAAGATGTTATCCTTCCCCAGTTTACTTCAGTGCTTTATTTACCCACACAAAATTATTTCCCAGTCTTATTTGGCACTTGGCACCTCAATGAGTTTTCATAAGCTGTTTCAGGCCAGAGTGTGAGCCTCATTACAATGTTCATAAAACATTTTTAGTAGACAAACCGTTTTCTTGAAAGAACTGAATGTTCCAGATATTAAATCTAATTTATTGTAGTTTCCTCTGTGAGCTATTCTTTGAGAACAATAACTTGGGTTGGGTCTTAGCAAATATTTTAGAAAGCCAGCTGAAGATCAAATTTCCACCAGAAACAAAGTTAACACAATCCTTCAGTTAAGGAATGATTATTCGGGAGGAAGTTTCTATTTTACTTCAATATTTTGCCCTGGCTATACAGTCAGAAATCAGAAACATAGGTTTGGTTGTTTTGGGTTTGTTTTTTGTTTTGTGCACAACACTAAGTTATCTTTCAATTAGGAAAAACAGAATTTCCTCTGAAAAAAGGAACTGGGGGGGGGGGGGGGCAGGGAGGGGATCGCCAGAACGCAGGACACTTTCACTCCTTTTTTAATAACAAACAATGGGGAAAAAACAACATAAATTTTCCTAGGACCATCCTACACCAACACAATATTGTCTTACCTTGCCTCATTTTTGGAGCTCACTTTTGACCGTTTTCATTCCTATCTTTCTGCACATGTAAGTCAGGTCAATACAAAGCAAGTCTGAGTTTGTCACCCTAGATACCAAAAACACAGTTAAAGTCACCCCTCTGCAGAGTCATATGGAGGAATTACTTCAGTCTTGAGTGAAAAGTGGTCAGACAAATAAGTCATTGACGTTTTGGGATGATCTTGGCCCAGCTCTTTGTGTGTTTTCTTTTGGAATGGCTTAAATTGATGATGACCTCTGGGAGTTAATTAGGTGCAGGTGTCCTTTATGAAACATATGTCAGGTCTTTCCTAATTTATATGTTTTCCTGCAGCAGTTATTCTCCTGTGTGGGATAACTCTACTGCTTTGGGTTTGAATTGATCTGTAAGTAGAATGGGACCTGCTCAATAAATTAAAGTCAGGGAGACGCTCAAGATTCTGTCTCCTGAGGAATATTCAAGGAATAGAAATTACAAAAAGTAAGTGGGTTTGGGAGTTCTGTTGTTCGTTTTGTTTCTTTTGTTGGGTTTGTGTGGTTCTTCTGCAGTAGTTTGATTATCCATAAAAGCAGGAGTCAAAGGATCAGGAAAATTACCCTGATGAACACTGGGAGGCATGAATGCCTGTGCTTATTAATGGCATGCAAATGAGAGCTCCAAGTTAATACACTTTGTGAAGCATTTACAAGCCTCTGCAGCCAGGCTGTCTTGGTGGACAGAAGACTGCACAGTACTAAAACCTCCTGCAGAGAGAGCGCTGAGGCTGTTGCAGTAACCTTCATCAGAAAGAGCCTGTAATGATGGACCCTGGAAACCTCCTTGCTCAGACATTAACCAAAGATGTATATGATATCGGGACAGTTGAGCTAATGCTTGCTACTGCAATTCCTGCACTTTGGAGATCACAGCAAGAAATTTTAGGAGTAAAGCCTGTTTTGGCTATTTTTCCAGAACTGGGAATAGATTTCAGTAATACTGCTGTTCAAAGCACGGGCAAGATACATGTTTGTCTTTCTTGTTGCTTCTGAATGCCCACGGTATAAATGCCTTTTCCCTGACTGGAAAGAACAACATGTGAATAACAGCTTCCTCTACTGAACTGCTCTGCACAGGAGCTACGAAACATTCAGTGGGACTGTTAGTGGCACTTATTCACTGTAGGTGAAAGACAACAGGAAAAATTGTTACTGAAGAGCTATGGCATGCTGCAGGAAATTTGCAGAGCAGCTGCCAGGACTAGCTATGATTTAGGACAAAGCCTGGCAGTGATTTTTTTCATCTTTCTTTTCCAAAATGCTCAAGTGAACCTTTCTGTGCAAGGAATGGAGATGATGATGATGACATTCCCAGCAAAAGAAGATTGTATCCTCAAATATTGTTCCCAGCAATGTGCCCTAGGAAAATGAGTAGATTGAAAAACCAAAAGGCTGTTCCCTCTGAGCTAGGAATAGCTACTAAAACCCATAGATATTAATATTTGTAATACATGGGCAAGGAAACAAGAGAGCTTGAGGAAACCATCCCAGATCAATTGTAATTTTGTGGCATTTAATCTCCAAATACCTTAATTAAATTTTTAACTGCAATACAGAAAGCAAATGGAATGTAATGAAAATAACATGGCAAAGGTGTGCTTTATACTGTTGTGTACTTAAAAGCTCCAGGTTACTTCATGTTATTAAGCTTCTGTGTTAGACATAATTCTGGCATATTCTACTGTGGGCCTGGTGTTCAAATGTTATGAGCCTTGTCACGAGAGATATATTTAGATTTGCTCCCAAAGGAATTTAGCACTTTTGTTTGCACAAATGCTGTATAATCTTGCTCTAAGCACTGGCAGGTTGACTAGCGTGCAGCTAAAGAGAGGGTTTATATTCTTGCTAAATATTGATGTAGACATCTGTGAAACTGTAACTATTTGTGCACCACCTTTGCAAAGACCAAGAATTAAAATTATTTTCATGCTCTGTGGGTGAGGTTGTGGGTGACTGTACCTAATACTTAGTTTTACTTACCAGTAAGAAAGAACCTCACTAATCATATTCCCATTATTGGAGACCATGCCTTTTCAGCTCCTTTCTTCATAAAAGTGACTTTAGTGCTAGTCTATATGAGTGTACCTGTTAGATTCAGCACAAAATTAACTATTTATTTCTTAGCTGCTGAACACGTTCTAAATGTATTCTAAAACAAAGGAGATTAATCTTTCATGAATTCCAAATTCATGCCAACGATTCTTTTAGTTTTATACTTAATTCTTTCTGGTGTTTTCCCTACACCCTTCTGCTCAGTGCCACAGTAGAAGAGCTTAAAAATGAAATAGCATAGAAAGTGGCTGAAACTACCTCATTATTGAAGTGTTATTTGGAAAATTGCATAACCATAACGGCTAATTTAAAATATAATGAAAATAAGTGTAATTAATCATATTTGTAATCATTATAAAATAGATAAGATTGCTTTTATTGTTCTGCAAACTTGTCTATGTATCTTGGATTTGAGAAGTTTTACATTCCTTCATTACTGGGAATTAGTTGTTTCTGGCTTGTTTGGCATTCAACAGGATAAGAGTTCCTTCAGATCAGGTCCCATGTATCCTGGCTTCATGCAGAATTCTTTCCTTATAGCACCTTAGGAAGGGCTCCAAACAGCGGCAGCATCTTTGGAAGATATTCTTTAAAGGCCACCACTCTCAGGTCAATGCATATTGCTCCTGGCAAATGACTGACTTCAAATTCACCTGCCGTCCAGGTGTCCTAATAGAAGCCTGACATATTTTTAACCAACTTATTGATGAAAAACATAAACTATTTTCTGACACATGACATTTGATCTTGAATTTATCTTTGAATTGTAACGTTTGTCTGAAGCTAGAGGAGTACCAGAGTCACAAGTACATGAGCCAGGGCCTTCAATGAACCGGTCTCTTTATACTATTTCGTCCGATTTGCAGTTCGCTGAATGGTGTTTGGCATCTGCGGATGAAGTGGCTCCACCATGACTGTCATTGGCTGGCTTCTGAAATGCACATTACCTGCCAGTTTCTTGACCTCAAAAAAGAGAACTCAGCAAAGAGTTAAGCCTTTAATTAAATATGTTCTGACAATTGTTTTAGTCACCATAAACTATGATCTTGTTTCTATTGAATTACAATTATAGCACTGGTGTAAAAAAATTGCAGACTTTGTGCTGGCTTGTTATAAATATAACATAATGCATACTCTGTTCTCTGTTATTGAACCATATTTGAAGCAGGATGCTCTCTAGTCTACAGAAGCTGTCTTGCATTCTGTGGGTAAAATTCTGTCAGATGTAGTCCATGTTAATATCAGTTTGCATTCTCTTCCAAAGAAGTGGGCAAATGGGTGAACAAAAGGGGACGTCTTGGGTTTTGTGCCCTGGGTGTGAAACACTTCACTGGTTCATCTCTCTTGATCATTCTTCAGTGATGAAATTGCTGGACCTTCTTTTCTCTCTGATGCAAATGCACTGCACTATGGTATCACAGAGGAATCTTTTGTAGCATCTCACTTCTTCAGTGTTCACGTTCAAGATCTAACAGCATGCCAGAGAAGACTTTATTTTCTCTTGTGTCTCATAAAACCCTGGTGGCTCCAGGTCCCAGAAGTAGCTCCATTTAAGGGCTGTGTCTCTATGCCAGTTCTAAAGAGTTAAGATATACTTATTGTCATAAACCGTCACATTTCTGGGCAGGTGACAACAAAGATAGCAGTCTAGTCTCTGTGAAAGGAGAAACTGAGGCAGCAATGTCATCCTGGGTCCATGACAATAAGGGAAATAAATTCCTGGCTTACATTTATATTAACACATATCCTGAAAGTTTGACTCACCTGACATTTAAAAACAGGAAAAAAATTCAAAATTTTCTTAGAGAATGTTCTTAGTATATTACGATCCTGACTTTCAATTTTATTCCTAGTTTTGATGAATAAGAATTGAGATGTTTGACTTAACTCTGGCAAACCTACATAGTAATTTATTTCTGTGACCAATCCTTTTTTAGTATTCTCTCCTCTGAAGTCAGTCTTGGGAGAGAAATCACATTCTAGAATAGCAATGCAGACACGTGGGATCTATTTGATCTCTTCTTTTAGCCCAAACTCTGTGTTTACTGGGGAGTGACTTGTTATGTTTTGATATAGTAATAGTAGTATTCCACAACCACTAAAATGTTGTCTAAAAAAGCAACCTTTTTTTATTAAGAAAAACAGTGCACAGATCCTTTTTATATGGTTTTTGTAATCCAATTCCCAGGGAAAAAAATCATGCTGCATAGGAAAAGATAGTATTATAGAAAATTGCTAACTTGGATGCCGAAAATACTTCAACAAATGAAAATAGAAAATAATTAAAAAAAAAAAAAAAAAAAAAAAGACAGGAGAAGGGTTTCAGGTAAGTCTGTAAAGAAGACTGCTTTGCTTCCATTGCTGCTCCATACTTCATGGAGTATTTGCTTTACTCTGAGACAATGTGTTTTAATTAATGAAGAATTAAGTGCAGAGGTTGACAGAAATCTCTTTGACTGACTGTAAAGTCACTATGAAAAATAAAACAAAGCCCAAAGCTCCAAACTTTGTCCAATATGCAAAAAGAAAATAATACACCAATTTATTTATTATTAAACTTAAAATACAGTTTAGTATTTCAGAGTCAATTCTCTCCACTTTTGCTATGGAACTGATGAACAGTGACTTTGTCTAGTACAAAGCTAAAATGAATGTTCTGCAAATACAAAAAAAAGCTCATCCTCTTTTTTTTTCCTTCCCAACTCAAGAGTTATCTGGGGAAAAACGTGCCTAGAACATTGACCCCAAAGCCACCTCTAATGGCTCTGGGCCTGACTGGCCTCTGTGGCACACAGACAAAACACTATCCTTGCTCCTGTCAGAAGGAATGTCCAAGCTCAGGAAGAGTCGCAGGAGCTGCAGTTCCAGGGATGTTATTCTGTACGAGCACTGGGTCCCCCTGACATAAGCAGCGCGTGTGTGACTGGGCTTTTTTCCGCTCAGACGGTAAAATCCCCAGGGCTGGAGGCTGCCGCAGGACGGTGGTGAGTGACGCCCTCGAGACAAAGCGATTGTTGTAAAACTGAAAGTTGGTCGTTTAAAAATATATTGGTTCGTACTTTTATGATTTCTGAGTTCTTTGGGGTTTGCCGTGAGCTGCAGCAGAGCACCGTGAGAAGGAAGGAATTTGTACAGTGCCATATTCAGTGTGGTGTTTATTAGGATATTGGGATCTCTGAACACGCTTTCCAACAGCAGCTGCTCCGCGCCCTGCTACCGTAACCCAGCAGGAGCTGCTCCCTCGCCCGCGGTAGTGGGGGAATTGTGCCAGTTGTGCTCAGCTCCCCGTGCCCGAGTGTTTGCAGGCTTCTGTGCAGGATTGGTACGAGGGAAGTGCTCCGAGCGGGGCGCGGCTCCTGGCGGAACGCGCGGGTCGGGAAACACAACACATAAAATAAGCAGCGTTTGTTCAAGGGGCGCTGTGCCAGCGTCCAGGCACGAGTCCGAAGGACTGATGGTGTCAGCACACGGCTGGGAACAGGAACGAGCGTTGTCCCGAAGAACAGTCCTCACCGCAGGAGAGACACGGCGCCAAAGCGACCGCGCCGCGCCCGTGCGGTGCCCGGAGAGGAGACCGCGCCACCACCGCCCCGCCCCGCCCCGCCTCCGCACAGCCCCGCCTCCTCGCGGCCCCGCCCCGCCCCGCCTCCTCACGGCCCCGCCCAGCCCCGCACAGCCCCGCCTCCGCACAGCCCCGCCCCGCCCCGCCCCGCACAGCCCCGCCCCGCCTCCTCACGGCCCCGCCCCGCCCAGCCCAGCCCCGCCTCCGCACAGCCCCGCCCCGCCTCCTCACGGCCCCGCCTCCTCACGGCCCCGCCCCGCCCCGCCCAGCCCAGCCCCGCCTCCGCACAGCCCCGCCCCGCCCCGCCTCCTCACGGCCCCGCCCCGCCTCCGCACAGCCCGCCCCGCCTCCTCACGGCCCCGCCCCGCCCAGCCCGCCCCGCCCCGCCGCGCCTCCGCCCAGCCCCGCCCCGCCTCCTCACGGCCCCGCCTCCGCCCCTCCTCAGGCCCCGCCCCGCCCCTCCTCCGCCCAGCCCCGCCCTGCCTCCTCACGGCCCCGCCCCGCCCCCTCACGGCCCCGCCTCCGCCCCGCCCCGCCCCGCCTCCGCGCCGTTCCTAGGCAACGGCCTCCGCGTTCCCAGCGTGCTTAGCGTTGCGTTTCGCCGCGCTTCCGGTAGGAGGGGTGCTTGCCGCCATCTGGCGTCTGCGGCGGGGACATGGATGCAGGTGCGGTACCGCCCTGGGCTGGGTGCGGGGCTGGTGAAGGGTCCCGTGGCGTCGGTGTCACAGCCGCTGTCAGAGCGTCCCGGGCTCCCGGAGTACCGGCTCTGACGGGACCGAGCAGGCCCACAGCGCGCGGCCCGGGAGAGGCCGCCGCACGAGCTGTGGGGCCCTTCTGAGCCCGCCGCCCCGGGAAGGCCTCTCACGTACTTGCACGGGCCGGGCCGGCGCCGTGTTCCTTGCATTTCGCTGCCGCCGGCCGTGGCGCTCGGTCGCCCCCAGGCCGCTTTTGTCCTGGGTGATCCACCGGCGGTGATTACTTTCAAATCTGTTCTGTGGGTCCAATTCTTACTGTCTTTTTCTTGAACCAGATGATACAGGAAATCGACTTCGATTCCAGCTGGAGCTGGAGTTTGTTCAATGTCTGGCAAATCCAAATTACCTCAACTGTGAGTAGTTAAAGTAAATTCCAGGACCCTGAGGAGTTAATACAGTTTAATGATATTTATTGTTACTGGTAACGTTGAACATGGAGAGAGGGCTAAACAAAGTAAAGGGTTTTTCACAGCATAAAGGTAGTCTGTAAATAATTTCTTTCTTTAACAGGTGGAATTTTTTTTAATGCAAAGTCTTTTATTGGTTGGAATGCAAAAAAAAAATTTTTTTGTGGAAGAAATAAATAACAACTTCAAGTCTGTTATTAAACAGTAATGTCAAGTTAACAACATTCCTTTATCTGAAAACAGAATTTTACTAATGTGAATAGTTTCAGGTACTATACATAACTCCCTGCTAATTTTGATGCTACAGTCAAAAATTTCCTGTTTCAAAGAGCTATTCAATTCAATAAAAGATACAAACTGTAAGGGAGATGAGACTAATCTATTACTTGGCATAAAAATCTTATTTTTCCCTGTGTTTTATTTGGCAAATATAAATTATTGAAATTTGATGGTAATAAGAAAGTTTTGACTTTGTGAATTTGTTCTTCAAGTGTGCAGTTTTTTTCACCCATCTGTAACTGACAATTCCTTATTTGTCATTTTATTTCAGTTCTCGCACAAAGAGGCTACTTCAAAGATAAAGCTTTTGTAAATTATCTTAAATATTTACTTTATTGGAAAGAACCTGAATATGCAAAATACCTGAAGTAAGTGCAAAATTCTCTTAAGTCTCTGCATTTTAATGGTTTTGCATTGACCTCATTTTATGTGCTGTACAGTAGCATGTCAGGGTTTCATTTTTGCCTGTAACCTTACTTTTGTGCTCCCTGCAACATAGATTACACAAGATTATGGTTATATACAACATAGATTTTCCTGTTTCCAATAGTTCACATGTAGCAGGAATGGGCAAAATTATAAAAATTTCATGAGTTTGGCAAAGATTCTTTCTTTAAAGCCTTAATCTGCACTTTCGATTGGTTTAAAATCAAAGTATTGAATGTTAGGGTGCAAAACCAGTGTAAGTGCATTTTAAGATTAATTTTACATTATTGATGCTTACATGAGACAAAAAGTGATTTTGTGTCTTTGCAAGTGTGTAGATTCCTTCAGTTTTTGGGAAAATGGTTTTGGTCATCTCCTTTAAGTGGGCTCTGCAAACAGGTGTTGTAGTTACTATGGATTTGGTCTACCAAACCAAGCACTGGGGAAGCTACTCTAAGCAGGCAGGAATGTGCATTTGTAAATGGAACTGAACTCCTTGTTTCCAGGCCTGATGCTGCAGTTCCCAAGTCACAGTGTGCAGACTCAAGTGGTTTCACACCTGGGAAAAGCACATACAAGTCAAAACTAAAGTAATGACTCACAGGAGTACTAGAGACTCCAGGTTTAGTGTCCTTTGTAAAAACGTGTATTAAAGTGTGTTTATTTTTAATCCAGGTATCCTCAATGTTTGCATATGCTAGAGCTGCTTCAGTATGAACATTTCCGCAAAGAACTGGTCAACGCTCAGTGTGCCAAATTTATCGATGAGCAACAGATCCTCCACTGGCAGCACTATTCACGGAAAAGGATGCGCCTGCAGCAGGCATTGGCCGAGCAGCAGCAACAAAATAACACCTCTGTAAAATGAAAAGCATATGGAGTAGCGATGATAAAGTGTACTTTGTGTTTGTGAAGTATTTACAGGAGAGGAAAGAACCCTTGTGTAAGTTTGGCTCTGGATGTGTGTCCCTTCTATTTGAATTCATCAAGTGACTGGGGTTGTTTTTGTTTCATCAACTCTTTAAAGACTAAAAAACACCTGCAATTTATTTTGTAACAGGGACAATTTTGTAAGAGCTTTACTTACAATAGTCACTGATTTCTCTTGATTTTGAAAACAAAACCTAGGTTTGTTACTTACTAAATATCTACAAAAAGTGTAGCTCTAAAGGGTGTTCCTAGGAAGACTTTTCCCGGGAGAATAATGATGTCTTAAAAGTGTCACCGAGAACTCCCTGCTAGTTACCACTGTGGGACAAGCAAAGGTGAAGTGATGATGGACGAAGTTGAAATTGTGCAGTTTTACCTTGAAACCAAGCTAAGCTATTACTTGTCATTTCTGTTTTCCTGGCAGTCATTGCTGATGGGAGTTTTGCAGAGTTTTCCTTACAGCAGGTTGTAAGGATAGAAATCGAGTGTACAAGGTGAGGACTGGGGGGTGGAGCAGAAATAAGTGCTGATAAACTCTGCAGATAGAGAAGGAAACAAGCTGTAGCTGTCTCTGTTCCATTAAACTCAGCGTCCTTGATTCTTGGCCTCTGCCTTTGCAGCAGTGGCTGCTCTAGAGTCTCTTTACACTCCATGTAATGAGAACGGTGTGTGTGGGAAAACATGTCATTACTTGGAGTATTGGAGAAGGACTTGCCATTTATTCCTGTATAGTTTTTATTGTAAGAACGTAGCTCTTGGCAGCTGCCAGGGTTTTAATTTTCATGTTTTCAGACTGGTGCATTTATTTCTGGTGCATTCATGTTGTATTTCCTGTCCTTGTAGGAGCAGGTACTCCCAACTGTTAACCCTTAACATGTGATCAGTGACACTACAGCTGTCAGCCATCACCTCATCACACTTGCACTGAAGAGATAAGCCATTAAACATCTTTGGCATTGAAAATTTATCTTAACAATTTCAGTAATTATGTGGTCAGGCTTAGGAAGAAGGTTTTTCTGTTTTTCCCCTTCCTCCTTACTATGATGAGTGTAACTTAGCAGTTACTCTTCAGTAAGTGCAGACTAATCTCAGTTTCTAACCTAAGTTCAGTTCCTTTGAAAAGAGGCTGTTCAGAAACTCAAGTTTATTTGGACATGAAGGGAAAAATACAGTTTTTCGTTGCAAAATTTTAGAGTAAAGTTTGGACCCAGAATTTAATTACATTTATCTTGACTAGTCTGAAGTAATTAATCATGAAAGTTTTAACAAAGGTCAGTGATTCCTTGAAAGGACACTGCAGTAATTATCTTCGTCAATGATTGACTAGTGAGGGCTTTAGTCTTCAGTAAACAACATACGAACAAGCTCTGCTTTAAAACACTCTTCTTCGACCAGCTTCTGAGGCTGAAAGGGAAAGTTTGCATGTTTTAGGGGCAATTTAAAAGCCTGTTCTAGCCCAGAGCCATCTGTACATGCTAACATTAGCCACACACAGCAACTGTTGTCCCGGGGAGTGAGGTAGTGGGGGTTGAGCAAGCAAGGTAATAACAACTGAAACATTCCTGAGGGTTTCCTGGCCTTGGAAGAGGCATTTCTAAGAAAATAACTGCTAATTTAACTAATATGTACAAGTTAAAACCTGAGCTGCAGTCTTGAGTCGAGTATGCTGCTCATAGCTTGTTTCACTCCCTTAGTTAAGCATTTGGATTTTTCAAAAGTTGAGGAGCTGCAAATCAGGAACATTAACAATATGTAGCTAAGAATTTTCTCAACCCCTAAAGCACTATGAGCCAAGTGTACATATTCCCTTTACTGCATGTTTACTATAGACATTACACAATAAAAATAATGGTTCTCTCTTGAGGAGCTGCTTGAGTGAGGAACACGGAGCAGAAGAGCTGTTCGGAATGCTCCGGTTTCCTTGAATAAGGGAGGGTTCTCAGAGAATACACGTGACTAATTAATTTACATCCCTAAGCTCCTGCCAGGTCCCCATCTCAATGCCTGTAGATCCAGAATATAAAACAAATCACTTACTGTTCCATATTTAAGTAGTGTAGGCACTCCTGTTAGTTTCAGATTCTTCCTGAATTCATTGTTGGGATCCTTCCAGCTGTTCAGAAAAAAGGACATTTAGCACAGCTTGTAGAGGGGCATTTTGAAATTGAAATAGCTTCAAAAGAATGATTCAAAGGCCTTTGCCTCACACCTTCCCAACCCTCTCCTCAGAACAAGCATGCAGATAGTTCATGTCAGAGATGGTGACGACCTCGAAAATTATTCCTTACAGAAAAGGACAGTTCAGTCAGTTTTTTCAACAGGCTAACCACCTGTAGTTAACCACCACCAACAGAGCAAAGTTATCCCAATTGTCAGCATTCAAAGTTACTTACTAGGCTCTATCTCCTACTAGACAGTAGATGAAAACTGAGTCATCAGGCAGGTTATGAAGTTCCTTCCTCACAACTGGCTCAGCTAGAAAGTAATTTTTAAAATCCATTAGTACTTAATACTTGTGCTACAGAATCACACGGATTTACTTGGACCAGCAAGGCTGCTAATTAATGTTTTTTCTCCTTCCGTTAGAGATCTGTATTTCGTTTCACCTGGCTGCCTACAAGCTTTTCAGTTTATTACATGCTCGGACGTTGACTTGGATTTGCTTTTGAGTAAAGGCCAATTGCTTCTCTAACACGCAAGAAAAGCACTCCTTCTGTCCTGTGCTGGGTGTGGCAGCCCAGCACGGCGCCCACTCTTCTGCAGGGTGACGGTTCCGTACGGCATCTCCACTCGTGCTCAGACATGTACGACCCAGGCAGTTCAGTGCGGTGATTTCTGAGGACTGCCTTCACCTGCTGCTGCCGGACACAGTGCCCCGGGAGGGCACTGCTGCGCCTCGACACGTGCAGCAGAGGTGAAATTGACTGTAGGACTCACATCTGTTCGTTTGCTGGGCCGAATAGCAGCCTCCGCGAACAGCCCGTGCCGTTCGATGTGGGTAACGAAAAGGGCAGCGCGGCCGCTGCGGGTCACAGCCCATTCAGTTCACCAGGGGGAGCCGCGCCTGCAGCTTGGGCGGCACTGGGACTGGGGCTGCTGTGCCCGCCCGGCATGTTCCGGAAAGGCACCCGGGGCCTCTCCGGCTTCCCCAGGACCGACGCGGCCCATCCCGCGGGAAAGGCACTCCCCCCGCAGGCCTCACCCGTCACGCAGTCGGGACACCAGCTCCTGCCCTCGGCGTCCTTATCGCCGCAAAAGAGCGCGAAGATGGGCCGGCCGTGGTAGCGCTGCGCCGTCCGCACGAACTCGGGGTACCCGCGGACCTGCATCTCCTCCCAGCCCATGGTGGCGGCGGACGCTCCTCCCAGCGCGGCCTGGGCGGCCGCCGTAGCTCCGCGCGCTCCCGGCGGCCCCTGCGGCGGCGGCGGCGGCGGGACTGGGTTCGAACAGCGCCTGGAGAGTCCCTGCGCGGCCCGGGCCGCCCCTCCTTCCTCCCGCACCCCTGATTCTCTCCCTTGCGGCAGCGCCCGGAGCCCGCCGGTGCCGGTTCCGCCCGGAACGCCGTGAGGGCGCGGGGCGGGAGCCGCGGGCGCTGGGCGGTGGCAGAGAGGCCGCCCCGATCTCATCTCCGCGGCTCCTCAGGCTGGTTCTCCCTCTGTTACTCACATCGCAGACCTGGAATTGCTTTTGCGAGTCTGAAATAACGGTTTATTGTTCTCCCATTCACAGCTGGGATCACAAGAAAGGGATAATAGCGGAGTTTGCTTTCAAGGCGGTGCGATGGGGCCGAGCAGGACAGCGGTGTCCGAGGATGCATTTGCATTCGCCACCCAGCGATACAGGAATGAAGTTAAGGCTTTACAAACGCAGGTACCGTTTGCCTTCTGCAGCGATGCTGAATTGGTTTTCTTTGTGATTATAAGAGAAAGATGATTTTGACCCACTTTGGGAGACAGCCCATCAGGCAGTGTCATACTCGCTTTCCTCATGCTGTCACACATAATCTTGATGCTGTCCTTTTTCAAGGGTAGAGATCAAAAACTATATCTGTAATTATTCTTAATTGCCTGTTGCGGTTCAGTCCGAGTAGGCAGCTGAGCACGCAACTACTTGCTCACTCTCTCCCAGTTGGGATGGGGAAGAGAACTGGAAGGCAAAAAGTATGCAAAGTTATGGGTTGCTATTAAGGCAGATTAACAGGGAAGGCAAATGCTGTGTGCACAAACAAAGCAAAATAAGGAATACATTCCCTATGTGCCATCAGCAGGTGGGTGTTCAGCCATTTCCATGGCTTCAGCACATATAACAGTGCCTTAGGAAAACAAATGCTGTCTCCAGTCTCCTTTTCTCCTTGTTCCCTGCGGCTCTTACTGCCGAGCATGATGCCACAGGGTGTGGAATATCCCTTTTGTCAGTTGGGGTCGTCAGCCCAGTTGTTTTCCCTCTAGGTTCTTTCCCACCCCCAGGCTACTCACTGGTGAGCAGGTGAGGAGCAGAAAAGGCCTGGACTTGTGTGAACACCGCTTAATAAAAATTAAAACACTGGTGTGCTGTTAGCACTGTGTTCAGCACAAATCCAAACCAGTGCCATTGTGACATAGTTGCCTCAATTGTGTAAAGTGTTCTGTATAACATCAGGGTTTTTTTACACTTTGAACAGCTCCAGTTTAATAGAAATGTTCCTGCAGTTCCAGAGAACATGGCTCTCAGATTCTCTCACCCCCGTCCAATTATAATAGAAAAACTGAAGGCATCCAGTGATCAGAAAAATCCAGCTGGAAGTGACAGCCCCAGCCTGAGAAGCTCTGGGATGTTCTCAGTGGTATCTGAAGAGAGACTGAAATTGGCTGTTCAGCTGGCAAAAAGAGACATCAAACAAAGACGTCTCGAAGAGCAAGTAAAACAGCGGCTGTTTGGAGACATGGTCAGTAAACCATTGTGGACCCAGAAATCACAACAGCAGAAGACTGAAGTATTCGTAAGTCAAGAAAGTAAAAATGCCCCGAAGTCTCAGACTCGCTTGACGTGTCAGCAGAGGCACGACCAGCCTTCTCAAGGGGAGTCTGCCAGCTCTGACGCGAACATTTATCTCTGTGCAGTTAAGGAGGGAAAGCCAATACCATCTGTTTTGGACTCTCCACCCACCCATGACACAAGACCAGACCCCAAGCCAAATTTAAATAAAAAAGAACATAAAAATATGCAGGAAGTCCAGCGTCTGCAAAAGGAATTGAGGAGCTATGTCCAGAAAATTGAAGAAATTATTAAAAAAGGTGTAAGACTGAGCAGTAATTATGTTATATAAATGTACCCTAGTTTGTTGATTTTTTCCCCCTTTTTTGTGTTCGATTAGATTTCATATTTATGTCTGGTTTTTTGAGAACCATCTATTTTTTTTTAAAGTAGATAAAAGCTAGAATAGCTAGCCAACTTAAGCAATTGGTTCTTTTGTAATAACTATCAGGAAGTGTAACCATTCCTAATTTTGAGTGCATTATCTGCAACTTTGTCATAACACTAACGGGTCACGTGATTTTTGAAATAACTAATGAGCTATATTGTATGAGACTGTTTAGTCAAATTCTAAATAGAAACAGGGTGTAGCATTTACAATAACTAACTTGCATTACTGTTAAAGGAACTCCAACAAATATGTGATTTAGTTCTGCATGGAAGAGGCTTTTTTCTGAGTTATATCTGTTGTCACGGCTTAATTGGGATTTTCACGGGTTAAATTAAGACTTAAAACTTCATATTCTGTGCTTCTTAGGGAGAGATAGAGAACTTCTAGATCCTGAGAACGAGCAGCGACTTCTCACTAGGAGACAGCAACAAGCTGCACGGTTAGCTCGGATGCTGTATGCGCTCCAGCAACAGGTAGGAACCATCATTTTAAACAGATGCATAGTAGCTTAGTTTATTGTGATGAATTTGACAGAAGCTAACTGAAACGAGAAATTCAGTCAGGTTATCTCTGAACTTCCATGGCATTCTGCTTTAGATCTCAATGGTGCGACTCATTTCCCTCACGGCTGGACAGAGAGGTGAGCATCACTGTTGGAAAATCAGGACTTTCACTCAGATGCTACAGTGAAGATCTGCTGTTCATTTATAGACATGGAAGTAATTCTGACTGACTTGCTTCTCTCCCTCTCCTTTCTTGATAAACAGGTAAAAGAAATTCAGGACGATTTAGAGAAACTGAGTCCTCATACAATCAAACATACTAAAAAGGTAAGATGTAATTATTCTTCAGGCTGTAAGTGACTTATTGACACAGTTTTCTAGATAATTGTGTTTGCTTGTCTACGGTGCAGCTGAGCAGCCTCCAGAAAGGAGATTTCCTTTGTGTCTTACACATTTCATTTCATTCTCAGAGAAATATGGTTCACTTGGCCTGGTGCTGTCTTTGCTGCTTCCCTATTCTCCTCAGTTCTTATCTGTCTGCAGTAAATGAGGGGAAGGTGGTCGGTCTTCTGCTTTCATGTGGCTTCTAATTCCTTCATTCCAATTCCTTTTTGCAATTACAATGTGTTCTACTCTTGACTACTTTTTTAAACTTCTGGTTGATGTCACTCAGTCTTACCAGCCTTCTTTCTCATTTTCTTCTCTGCCCGACACCTTTCAGAAGGATGGCACTGAGATCGTGGCTACGGTCTGGCCAGTTTTGCCCTGTTGTTCTCTTGGGCTTTTCCGATCACTCGTATTTTCTTCTGTAACAAAACCTGGAGGATTGAGAATATCCCGTGTTTGTGCAATTGTTGCACATTAGCGTCCAGCCGACTGTAGATGACTACAGTTCTGTGTTGGCACAGGTAGTAGAAACACTAGGACCTGTTATACCTAGGCTGTTTTACCTGAAGCCAGCCTGACATTGATAGGAGTACTCTTGTGAGGAACCTTGAGTAGATTCCTTCAATGCTTGTTCTGTTTTGTTTCACAAATGGCTAAATATCAATGAAAATTATTCCAAGCCGGAGTGTTTCTGCATGAAATTTTGGCAACAATTCTTCCAGTGGTATAAGTATTCATAGAAATGTTAGTCATTAAAGCATTTATTTTTCATTTTTTCAGTCTCGAGCAGTATCCAGGTTGGCAGCAGCACACAGAGGAGCTGTACGAACCTTGCAGGCATTTGCCAGTCACTTTACGGATCAAACAGATGAGCAGATTCCTGCCCACTACAAGGAACTGGGCAGTCTCATTCGACAGCTGTCTCTCTGCTCTGCCAAACTAGAAGGGGATTCTTCCATTTCTGATGTGATCATAGATATTTTGCTGCAAGTTGAGGTAGGAGAAAACATTTGTTTTTGCTAAGGCGGGAAAGATGTAGAGAAATATGAGATTGTGTTCATGAAATGACAAAATAGATTACTGGTTTTGGTTTTATTTTTTAAAGGCCATATTTTCTAATGTAAAAATGTACTTCTAATGTTCCTAAGTAATGGTGGTCTAAAAGAGAGGTGCATCCTAAACACAGAAGCTACCTGCTGCTGGTGTTACTGATGCTCTTCCTATCTTTCTTGGCTGTCCTGGTAGAATGAGGACTGGTAGCAATTGTGGTAACAAAGCATCAGTTTCTAATTTGTCATTTTCAAGACTGAGAGAATTCATTTTATACATTGGTATGCATTACGTGTTTCTTACATTGGATGCGTGCTTTAGTCATCAGCATCAGCGATGAGCACCTGAGCATCTCATATGGTGGTGGGTGCAGAATTGTCCAGGCAGAAGATAAAGTTGTGGGTAAAAGAGTTACTTAGCTCTGTGCTCTTCTAATAACTTTTTCATCAGATAGCTTATATATGTCATTGGTATTGTAGAAAAGTTCTGATTCATGTTGCCTGCTGCATAAATAAATAAAAGCAATAGCAGAGCCATAAGATATTTTCTTTAAAATACTGTTAAAACTGTAAGAGCTGTGCTTTTATTTTTACTGTTACAAACTGCTTATGAGAACAGTAACAGTGCTAACTGCCTGGGAATGGGAAAGGAGGTACTTGTTTAAGTTTGGACGTAGCATTGGAAGAAGCGTCTGTGTTACCATAGTCAATCAGGAATATCACCGTCATAAAAAAACCCACAAAATCAGACCAAAAAAAGCTCCAGCTGCTTAGAATCTCTTGAATTTGCTTTTCATTAAATCAGATTTACTGAGAGAGTAATTAAAACGCTAAATACTTGGTGCAGGATCTGAACTCACTGCTGGAAAACAAGCAAACACCAAAAACAGTGAAGAAATGTATTTCAGCTTCTCAGGCCAAATCTTCAAGGAACACTGAGACATTTCCAGCCAGAAAGCACCTTCTGTCTCCAAAAGGAGAAAAAAAGCCTTTCACCTTGAAGAGACAGCATGGACAAGAGCCTAAGATACCTCCATGTGCCAAGAGTCTCTTGACTGGTTTGTATTTTGAATTACTAAATACATTCTTATTGCTTAACTTGCTATCTGCAGTTCAATTTTTTTTAGTATGGTATTGTTTGTAAGAAGTTGATCAGATGTTTGCAAATCAGGCTAACAAAAGCCAGGCTGTGGTTGTAGAGCTTAAAAGAGTTCACGATTAGATATACCTAGTGTAACAGAGGTATCAAATGTAGAAACAAAGAAAATCTTGTTCCTTTCAACTTATAGTTAGAAGTTTATGTGTAATTTTTGATACAGATAAACACTGACATGTTGCAAATATTTCAGCAATTCAACAGGCAAACAGTTGTGCTCATATATTACACAATAAATTCCGAGAAGAAAGTGGCCCACCTAGTCTGGAGAGAAATGCCACTTTGCAGGGAAGCACAGATACACTGGTGAGAGCTAGAGCTGTAAAAAAGGAGTCTGTTCTTGAAAGTGGTGCTTTGAAGAAGAAAGGTGTGTTATCGCCCGCAAAACCACAGGTATGGAAGTGATAAATCATTTATGCTGCCTTCTACTTGTGCTCTGGGATTTGTTATATAAGACATTGTCAAAGCTTCACACTTCCTCACGATATTGCTATTCTGAGCTAGGAGACATAGGGGGATAAACTATGTCATCTGCCTGTTATTTCTAGTGGTTATGACTGTTTTCAAAAAGCAGTGTTTACTGTTCCATGGAAATACATGTACAACTAGAAACAGCAACAGAACTGGTAAGGAAAATGCTCACTGAAACTAGTTTCGTGTTTGAAATTCACATGCTTTTTCAATTTGAAATTAAAGCTGAAGTATTTTCCTGCTATGGTCATCCTCTGTCACAAAAAAATGCACTCAGCAGTAATGCTGTGTTAATATTAGCAGGAGAATATAAATTACACAGGCTTACTTAATTGATTATGGAAATAATAAAATTTCACAATACAAAGTCTGGTTTCTGCTAATTCCTT
Source organism: Acanthiza pusilla (assembly GCA_036630365.1). NCBI lineage: Eukaryota > Metazoa > Chordata > Aves > Passeriformes > Acanthizidae > Acanthiza > Acanthiza pusilla. The sequence continues at coordinate 11,553,092 of JAXCHO010000048.1, forward strand.
GCAACCAGAAAGAAGCTCCATAGTGCAAACAGAAAAATTCTTAAAAGACTAGGGCTGGATTTTGCAAATAAGTGATTATTCATTTTTTTGTTTATTTCTCAGAGTATCACTTTTAACTAGGAAAATCAGATCTGACACAGTAACATAGATGTATGCTTATGTAACTTTTACTGCTTCCTATCCCTGTGGATCAGTGAGGATTGTGAGCAGGACAGTTAAGCATTTCAGTAATTCATATTGAGGGGACGAGTCTAAGTGACCTTGTAACAAATACAAATTTGGGAATATTACAGTTTTGTGGCTGAATATAATGTTATCTTGGAATCCTTCTATTTGGATTTATTAATAGTTAACATAGAGTCTAATTTTGAAAATTCAAAAATAAATTTTTTCCCCATGAAGAGCAACATTGGAAAAGTCGGAACCTTTCGCAAAAATAATAGTTACAGGATTAAGCATATGTTCTGTTCAGGCACAGCTGTACTTCCCTTTAAGGCACTTGTAAAACCCTCATGTATATCAACCATGCAGCACAGCCAGCAGGCATGATTTCAAGAAAAAGTCTGAAGCGGAATGCAAAATACTTTAAAAATTTAACAAGTGGAATATGCATTTTTAATGTGATCATGTTAATTTTAAGGGAGTGCCGAAATCCTTAAAGTCAAGACGGGTACACCCTCCAGGAAAGCGTGCCCGATTTCGAGAGCCAACTATAGCTTTCCAACTAAAAGAGAACAAACGACCAGTTAAGGAGAGCAGAATGCCCTGTGTGTCTTCAAAGCCTCCACCTCCATCTGCTTCTCCTAAGCGGTATGTTTGCAGTCCCCTGGCGCCCATCTTTACCCTGCTTCCCAGTGGAAATGCTGCTGGATCTGTGCTGGTACCTGGGATAGAGCTGGCCTGGCTTCAGCCCAGGGTCACCAGTGGCACAGCACAGCTTGCTGTCAGATAGCTGCACTCCTTTCCTGCTCAGCCCAGAGCAGCCTCATTCCCTAATGCCTGGGACGAGCCGGGGCTTTAGTGTTTTGCCTGAGTTGCTGCCTGGGAGTCAAGGCCAAACTGTGCAGGGCAGGGCAGTGACATAACACAGCAGGCAGAGTGGGTATTCCCAGCACTGAATTAAGAAGGTAAATATTATCTCCCTGTTCCAGAAGGAGAAAATACGTGTATTTGTCCCAGACAATAATAAAGTGCGGATTTGTGTACTTTAATATCCAGCATCCTGTTAGGCAGGGCTCTCCAAATTTAGGTTGGTTTGGGACCGGTGTTTGTGACATTTGAAGCAGGAGATCCAGGTGCTGCTTCTGTACTAGGCAGTGTGCATGGTAAGCTGAGGGGCTCATTTCTCTGAACAGTGTTTGTGGATAACCATGTAGTTCCTTTTTTGCCAACAGCAGAAATATGATTCGAGACCCCTCATTCTCAACAGAATTTTCTGGCTTATATGGTCCTGAAGCCTACTAATTTTCTCTCTAAAATTTCTTGTAACTCTTCCAAATTAATACTCGAAATCACACTATTTCATTCTTCAGTGGTTAAAATGTGCATTTTGTAACCGTCTATGCTACTCTGCTATTTTTGAAGACTAGCAAGGCTTGAAGCAAACAATTCAAGAGGAGTGAAGGTTCTAACTGACCTTTGCAGAGGAGAAACGAAAAAACTACAAAAGTTAAGGTAATGACTTACTTTGAAAAATCTCATGAGTGGTGTCAGATCTGATATGAGCTTCTCTCCACTCCCAACAGTCCCCTTAAAAATACATTTTTGTAGTTTGGTGTTTTAAATTATTGTTGTCATACCAGGTTTCAGAATGGTATTGTCATTTGTTGTTCTTTGTGCAGGTCACAAACTGTTTCTCCAGCCCAACGTGCGGACAAAGCTGGGAAGGAGGTATGGGAGCAGTCAGGGCCGCCGTTAGACAGGACACAGGTACTACAGGCAAGCTTATGCCACTGGGTGAAAGATGCCTTGAGAGCTGTCAAACATTTATAAAGGGGCAACACACCATTTCTTTTCAACTTAATGCAAGTTGCTTTTGTTTTGGTTTGGGTGTTTTTCTTTCTTTCTTGTATTGGCCTTGTGTCTTTTTGTTTTCTGTGGCATTTGTTTTTTGGGGTTTGTTTTTTTAAGTAGCAGGTTGCAGCAAATGCAGATATTCTGAGCGAAAAGCTATTGGATGATCTTTTGGAAGATACTGCTCAGGAACCGTGGAGCATGGATCAGCATGAGAGACTCCAGACGGAGGCCCTGCCTATGGCTGACAGTCATAGCCTGGAGTCAATGTTGCAAAGAATGGAAGAAATTGAAGTAAGATTTTCTGTCTTGGTTGGTCTTATTAGTGCCAATTTTTTATTTACTGTCCATAAATTATAATATCTGTAAGTATCTACATTCTTAAATGAAGCAAGGTCTGACTGGATCAGTGCCTGAGATCAAAGACCTGGATGGAGTTTGTGCTTCCAGCAAAACACAGCATAAGAACAGGAGTGGAATGTTTGATGAATCTGTTGCTGTAAAGTTGGCAGACCTGAGTTTGCATCCCATCTCAAGACTCAGTGGCTTAAATCCTTGTATGTGAATGGGAGAATCAATATGGTCATTACGTTGATTGTCTCACAGATTGGAAAGTATTATAATATTAATTTGGTTTTTTCCCTCTTTTTGCTATACAATCGCAGTATTCTAGTAGCATGAGCATCTTGAGGAAATATGCTCTGGCAACCCAAAGTATTTCACAGGTCAACATCGACAAGGCAGACAAATACATGGTTATCTGTGCCTTTATTTATCCATCTTTCTATATAAATATTCATAAGATTATCGCTCACTTAACTTGAGCTTTCTCATATATTGCTTTCTTAAAAAATTATCTTCAGTCAGTTTTTTCATAGTTTCTGGTTTGAGTTCCATTTTTACCTTGCTGGCCATTGAAATTTATTGTCACTTAGAACTACTCCGTTTAGTGCCATTTACTTCTAGAGATCTGTTTATCAGTTGGAAGTGTGAAGGTGACATCCTGCAGCGTCCTTGTCCCTGAGGGACTGGAGCACCCATTTGGATCATTGTTGGTGAGGCAGGAGCAGCTTGAGGGCCCTTCAGTTGTTTGGCTAAGAGCTGTTGGTCTGAAATGGGAGGAGTTCCCATGGGACTGGCAACTAGTTTTGGATTCGAGTGTGGCATTTTGAACAAGATAAATGTCTGTGTTTTCAATCCCCCGCTCCTTTTGTATGTTGTTTCACCAGACAAAATAAGCTTGCTTTGCCCAAGGAGAATCATTACGTCCTTTTCTATTGAGTTATAATCGGGGCGGCTGAGCTGCCAGGTACGCGGTCGATTGACTGGTGTTGTCTGTTCCAATGCAGATGTACCAGGAGGCTGTCCGCAGGAGAGTCGCCCAGATTGTGTACAGTGACTCCCAGTTCTGGGCCCAGGAAGACAAAATAGGTAATTATCTTTTTTAACAGAACTCAGTTTCCCTATAATCTGTAGGTTTAAATTCAGGTGTTTTGAAATCAAGGTCATTGGATTATGCGTGATCAAATAGCATCACTCAGATACATTTTTTACCATAGGTGCTTCTTTCAGAGGACCGTTTCTAAGATGTAGTTCTAAAATCAATACTTTATCAACATTTTTCTTCTTCATCCTATTGTTTGACTGAGTAGCACAGTGAAACTACATTGATTTTCCAAGGTATCAGCCCCCATATGACTTTACTGAAACTGTGTTGTTCAACACAAGTTGGAAAATCTCACAGTAAGACTGGTGAAGATTTACACCAGGTCTTTCTAGATTCCTTTTCCGTGTCTTGGATTTACCAATCGGTTGAATAGATTGTGCTATTTTTACAGTAGTATTTTCTGTCTCTCTGCTAGAAGTGTCCACTGGCAGCACAAATGATTTATACTAAAGGTAGCATTTCTAAAATGCTCAGCTTTAATACGAGTTGAATTTATGCTTTTTCTCACTTCCAATACTTTACTTACCTGAAGGACTTCCCCTTGAAAGAAGCAAAAGTCTTTGTTGTTTTTCAAAAAACCAATTAAAAATAATATTTTCTTCCTTCTAGAGCAACAAATGTCATCAGAAGCTAGAAAACTTACGTCTCCTCATCCAGTTCAGATAACCAAATTAATCGGACACACAGAAGTAGAAACAGACATTTTGTATGAAAAACCTCTTGACAGCACGTAAGTGGAATATTTGGCCCTATGCTAAACTGTGGTGGATAAGATCTGCGTGACTTCATTATAGAGTTTTCATCACACTGACTCTTCAAAAAGAGACTTAAAAATCTAGTTCTGTCTTGATGATTATTTTATATTTCCAGTGAAATTGATGAAAACAAAGAAGCAGAGGAGAAATTGCAGACTGGAAGTGACATTCCACAGCCCTTGCCTCTGAATTCTCTACAGAAAGCGTGTTCCGTGTCTCTCTCTGTGCCAAGCGACGTGCTCCAGAGCATCTTGGATTATAACAGCAGATACAAGCATCATTTAAAGCTTATTTCCCATGAGGTGGTGGGCAGTTTCGATCCATGGCACATTGCTGAGAGATATATGAACTATCTTTGTGGTTTGGAAGTGAATGTATCAGCTGATGACAGGTTTTTCTGTTCTTACTCAGGAGATGAGTGGGGAGGGACCATGTAATTTCCAGACTGAAAGCCAGAAGCAGTTGGCTCTCACACTGTTTCTCTACTGGTGCTCAGCCTTCATGGATCTTGAAGGTAGTTGGATAAAACAAAAGGATATGGGAGTAGAATATCCATCCCTTAGTACAAATAGATGTGAAGAAGTGGTAAAGTACAGCCTCTCTGCTGTTCACTTCCTGGCCAAGAAAAATTGTTTCTAACTGAACGTTGACTAAGCAGCAGGGCAACATAAGCCAAAATACCCACTTTGGCACTGAAGCTTGAATAAGTGTTTTGATTGCTCAGTAAGTAACATGTTTAGCAACTAAATTACATAATTGGTTATCATTTCCTTGCACTTCTCTTGAGTAATTACCTGCAATTGCCTCGAAATAATTTTCAGTATATATGATGTATGTCAAAAATCACCTATGGGTCTTAAAAAGTCCACCCCAAAGAAAGTGTGGAAATAGAGGCTGAACTTGAACCTTGCTAGCCCTGTTCTTTCAGAACTGCAGAAATACTGGCACAACATCAATTGGTAGGGATGGGCCATTAATTCCCTGCAGAGTGGAAATCAGAAGACCCCAGTCTACAGGAAGAGAGATGAGAGAAGGAAACTCTGGAGTATTAAAGAAAGAATTACAAAACCTAACATCAGTGGTTTCAGACAGAATGGGTTCCCTTATTTGTCTGTATTGGCAGATTGGACATCAGGCTTAATTGCTGAGAGTTTTTAAACTTCTGCATGCATTTTTTATGTGGTAGCATTGAAATCGGTCATATAGCTCATTTGAGTGACTTTTGGCATCTGCATCAAGTGTTTCCAGGAACAGGAAACAGGAAGACGTCCTGCAACACTTGAGATGACTTGCACGCATGAAGCTAATCCTGTGTGTTGCTGATTTGCCCAAGTGTGGATAAGTAGGCAAATGCTGTAATAACTATCATTAGATCAATGTATTTGAACCCGCTAAATCAACACACCGAAATGTGCCTCGTCAGTGTTCAGTGCTGTCATCCTGCCTTCTGAGCTGTGCTGCCTTAATTCACTGGTGTGAGGCTGGGTGCTTCTGGGGCCAGCCCCTTTGTGGGACTGGCAGGTGGATTCACTGGCAGTGAACCTCCTCGTGACGGCGGGTGCCACAGCTGGCACGTGCAGTTACGCTTGACATCAAACTGCAAATGCAGCCAGTCCCCAGCAGGCTTTGTGACTTATTTCAACTGGAGAGGGGCACAGACCCCCAGGGGTGACGGGCTCGGGAACACTGATGTTTTTTGTGATTTTGGAGCACATGCAGAAATGCAGAGAAGTTCTCAGGAGGCCAGTAAACAACTGCTTACTTACAAACAGCGTTCCTTCTGTAACATCTGCTGCGGTCCAGAGATCACTGAAAATTGACCTTTTCCTTAAACTTTTTTTTTTCTCTCAGTAAGGTCTGAGTCAGTGACAGCTACAATCAATAAAAAGCTTCCCATTTACCTCAGTGGCCTTTGGTTGAGCACCGTACTATGTTCACTCCTATTCCCAAAGCAGAATTACTATCTTAAGCGTTTGAAAAAAAGGAAACAACTGAGATCTCTCACTGATTTTACACCTGAAATATGTCCTTTGCTATGAACCATACTGAGGAGAGAATTTCTGCTCTCTTACAGAACCCATATCAGACCACATATTAGATCTTGGGCTAAGCAGTAGAAAGAAAAAAAAAATCTGCCTTTTAAAATCAGAGCATTGATATCGATGGCATGAATGACTGGAATTCCAAATCCGACTTTCTGAACCTTTTCCTTCTCTTTTTTTGCCCTCCCTCTCCCTTAGTCTTGCGGAGCAGCTGACAGAAGAAGCCCTGTGTGACGTGGCAGCAGAGCTGCAGGATGTTTGTGAGGACTACGCAGAAGCTGTGTTTACGTCGGAGTTTTTGCAGCCAGTGCAGTGAATTCTTTCCCACCTGTCCTATCAAAATCAGCCTCAGCCATCAGCATCAGTTTGTGAGATTTTCTGCACTGGATCTCCATCAAGGATTCATCTCAGGTTTTTATAAAACCATTTATAAAACAATGTTTTCAGACTTGATGTTGTCTAATCACCTTAGCACATGGTTAGCACATACTCTGGGATGAGTTCTTTGGGGGATGTGGCAATGCGAGGAAAGATTCTCGTGGCACGGCGCAAATAGATGCAAACGGCTGGCACTGGCTGTTCTTGCAGGCCTGCACGGGGTCTTGCCATCAGTTTCGGAATGGAGTTTCAGAGTATCTCTAGTACATCGTGCACAGGCAAAATGAGACCTTTCAATAGAAGCACGTGATAGAGATCTTTGTTTCTTTTTCTTAAACTACTCTAAAATGTTACATTTTTATCAGTATTTAATGATTCAACCTCAAATTCCTTTCTCTTAAAAATCCCACTGAAATCAAGAACAACAAAATAAATGTGCAATTGGCATTTCTGCAACATTAAATTAGCTTGTTTGTTTCAAGTAATCAAGGTACTAGTTTGTGTTATGTCTGGACTCAGAGCAATAAGTAATAATTACTTATGTACTATACTAAGGAAATGCAAATTCAACCCTTGAGGTAACTCAAAGAACAATATGACAGTCTGTTTCCTTTGTCAATTTTTTCTCCAATATTATTCAACCTATAACACCTTAATTTTTAACCTTCTAAGATTATTTTTATTTCCTCTAATTAGAACATAGATTTAAAAAATACTTTTGTTTCTATTGAAGCCAGGTTTACTATTTCAGTTGTCTTGAAATTTACATCAAATGTAATGAGGTAAATGTTACTGCTGAAGTGTGACTTCGCTGATATGTGATTTCTGTAATTCAAACCAGTTAATTTCTGAGTATAAGTAAAAAGTATTAAAGCAATAGTGTCTCTATGTATGTGTATATATGCTTGTGAAGTATTTTGAAGATGTTTTATTTTTTAATAAACAATACTCTTTTCAAATGACTGAACACTGTTTTAATTTAAGATAACTTCCCTCTGCCAGACCTTTGATTGGAGGGGCTGTGGCTATTGACAAGACTTGACATAGGAGGAAAGATCATCTTTGAGTTCCGAGACAACGAAGATGTGACAGATGAGGGGACTGAGGGGTTGAGGACTGAGGCTCCCTCAGCTGCTATCCCTGCAGCTATTGACAGCCATCTGGGCCATCAGTTAGACCCTGCTTCTCCACAGACCTGGGATATCATTAAAGAAAATTTTCACGGCCAGGGCCAGGCCTTTGTCCAACTGCCTCGTATCTGTTGCGGACTTCTTACAGTCACGCGTGCAGCTGCAGTTGCAAAGCTGAGTATTCCTGGTGTCAGTCAGTGTAGTCTTAGTAATAAGGGCTGTGAGAAGTCTTCCTGCTATCTGGGATTAACTAGAACTAACAGCAATCTGGCAACATCACAGCCTCCTCACCAAGCAATGTACCTGCCTGCCAGTCAATTCCCTGTACCTGGGAGTATCTTGCAGTCTGTTGAGTCCAGTCGCCGATCCATTGCTATCTTCTGTTACGACTCTATGGATTATGATTTTGCTCCCCTCCATTTTTGGCAGAATGCTGCTCTTCTCTGAAATGTTGGGCTCTGACATACCCTGTCTCTTTTTTATTTTGGCTGTGGGTGATGCAGATACCATGCAGAGGGGTCTCTCAGCCTATTTGAAGTTACGTTGCCAAGAGTTGCCATCTCGAGGCTTATTCCTGGATCCCAGACAGCTTCTCTGGCTATTTCACTGGCTGTTTCACTGGCATGAGCAGCCATAAAGCAGGTGTTTATCTACTATCAGGGAATTTCTCAATCCTTTCAAGTAAAACAGGGTAGTGCAACCCATTTCTAGTGGGTGGCTGGCATGAAACACTTGGCTGGGAGCTACTCTATTGCCTGCTGTTTTCTCTGACTCAATGTGGTGTCTGCCTGTTAGGGCTGCCTTTCAGGTTCTGTGGTGACTTCAAGGAGGACATAGAAACTGAACTTAAAAGGTTCTCCTCCTGCCTGTCACTGTGCCCTCCTCCTCAGCTGCTTTCTTTGAGTCCCACATCTGCTGATGAAACAGCGCTCGCGTCACCCTTTCTTGAAATAAGCAATTATCTTCCATCTTTGGACAAACAGCATTGGCTGTAAAGGACAGATCTCCCTATTCTCTTCCTCAGCAATCTCGTGGTTTGGCTCTGAAGGCTGCTTAAATCAGGAACCTGCTTAAAGCAGGCACAATGCTATACAAGTCGGCCTTGAATTCAGTTCTGGAGATATTAACCGAACAAGCAGCCTTTAGCTTTGCTGCCTAGGACCCGACATGTGCAGCTAGAGCAATTCTCCCTGGCCAGTTTGAGCAAGCTGGGATCATTGGATGGGCAGATGTTTTCAGGGGGGACAGTAGTGTCAGTCCATATAATTTTTCTCTGAGCTTCCATTCTCAGGTGGCTCTGCACTGCCTCAAGGCACTGGCTACCTATTTTGTTGATCTTTTTCAAAACGAATTAGCATGTAAACCATGTTTTGTACAAGGTTTGATTTCTATAATTAGACTTCTTGCAACATCAGAAAACCTAGTAATGAGGGGGAGCAGCCTTGACAGAGCCTTTGTCTTGAGAGGAGTTTCTCTGCTCTATTGTAAGGAAGAGAACTTGGGTCACCAGTAGAGCAGAGTGTGTTTTTAATTAAGAATAAATGTATTTGGAACTAGATTTTTTTCTTAACAGGTTCTTGTGATGAATAAATGTCTCTACAGGCATTTCAGTTCAGGCCATTACCTGACTTAGTATCTTTTTCTTACACTATTATTTGGCAATAATTCTTGCAGAGGTTCTACATGTCCTCTGTAATGCATGAAAAAAACTGTGCCTTTGTGTACTGAAAGGATTTTGTTGCAAACTCTGAAGCTTTTGCAAGTCTTTAGGAGAAAGAAAAAAAAATCTGGAGGTTTTTGTTGTCAAGGACTGGCAGTTGCCTGTTGCCAGTATTCAGGACAATGGAATTAATCTTTTCCCCTCGAGGGAGGCATTGTGGTGCTTACTGCCTTCAGTAAGCTGCAGGTGACTACCCCCTCAGGCCGCTGTGCTATTGGAAAGATTTCTTTGGACAATGCTCTCAGGCTCGTGGTGGGATTGTTTGGGTGTCCCACACGGGCCTAGGAGTTGGACTTGATCCTGATGAATCCCTTCCAGCACAGCATATTCTATGATTCTAATATATCCATGTTTTTCTCTAGGATTGCTTTCTTTGGTGGCTTAGTGACACTGTAGCGCTTTTGGGAAAGCAATCTTTGCCAAATCTCTTAAACAGGACTTTTGTCCTACGGCAGAGGCAAATGCCTTTGCTCGAGGGCAAACTTTACAGCATGTAGTAGCGCTGTCACTCACATCTGGGAAGGTAAACCATAGTTTACTTGCATCTGGCTCTGGAGGTGGGAACTGGGTGTTCTGGCTATCTATTCCACTTAAGGGTCAAGCAAAACCTCTTAACTCACCCTGTTCTCTGGGGTATTTGCTGTGGCTCTTGAATGAACTGCTAAACAACACCACATCCCTAGGAAATAATGTAATTGTCTTTCTAATTAACAAGTTGATATTGGCACAGAGCCTGTAAGTTACTTGAGGACTTGGTTGCATTATACTTGCTTGGCTCTTTAATTGTAGGGTTCTTGGGGCAAAGCTTTTGTTCACTGTCCTTTATTTGGTAGTGCTCTGACACACTGTTATAACATACAAGCCCTCCTAGGCTCTCTGCCAGCTTCCTCCCATCGTTTCTATAAGAAGGGCTGCGACTAAAGACGTTCCTTAATGTAAATTTCTCCTAGTTATTGGGGGTTCTGGAGAAGTTAGCTTCTCTACTTTTAGAGATATTCTGCTAGTGAGGCTCTTGAAGAGGGAGGAACCACGTCCCACCCTGTAAATTCCCTAATTCAGCTTTCAGCAGACTCTAAGCCGCGTGCCTATGGCTGACTTAAAAGGTAGCTTTGCAGTAGTTCGGCCACTGCATTGACACGGGGCTTGGCAACACCCGTAGGAATTTTGCTGCTAAAATCCCGAGCAGGCACTCGCAGGAGCGGCTCGCGGCGACAGTGCCGCAGCACCCGCGGAGCCGCGCGCCCCAGCAGCGCACCGGGGTACGGACAGCGTCACTCGGGCCCCGGGAGCTCAGGCGGGAACCGGGCACGGCGCGGGGCGGCAGCGGGGCGCGGGTCCCAGCAGCTCCGCCGGGCGTCAAGACGGCGAGGGAGCCCCGACCCCTCCCCGGCGGGTGTGGCGTGTAGGCTGCGGGCGAGGCGAGCTCCAGTCGGAGGGTCCTTGGCGGCAGCGGCCAGGCGAGACCCGAGCCCTTTCCCAGGGCGGAGTGCTGCTCGCACCTCGCGGCCGCTCTCTCCAGGCCGTTTTATGCGCAGCCACGTCCCCGCGCCGGCCCGGCCCGGCCCCCGCTCTCCGCCGAGCCGCTCACTGCGCCTTTAGCGACGGCGGCTGCGCCTTCAGCGGCGGGCGGGCGGGCGGCACCGGGCGGCGGCGGCGGCGGCGGCGGCGGCGGCGGCGGCGGCGGCGGCGGCGGCGGCGGCGGCGGCGGCGGCGGCGGCGGCGGCGGCGGCGGCGGCGGCGGCGGCGGCGGCGGCGGCGGCGGCGGCGGCGGCGGCGGCGGCGGCGGCGGCGGCGGCGGCGGCGGCGTCTCCCGGCCGCGTCTCTCAGCGCCGCAGGCAAAGCGGCGGCGCGGGGCCTCTGCCGAAAGCCGATGGGGCGCCGAAGAGCAGGGTGCCGGAGCGCCCAGCGGGCGAGCACCTGACACGGCTGAGCACGCCTTGGCTGCGGGCGGGCAGCCCTGAAATGGCGAAAGCTCCACTCCCAGGTGAGCGCTGAGCCCGCGCGGCGGAATGGGGCAGCCCCGAGGGGAGAGCGAGGCGCCGGGGGCGGGGTGGGCCGGCCCCGAGGGGAGCACGGGGCCCCGGGTGCGCGGCGGGGATGAGGCTCCGGCGCGATCCCCGCCCACCCGCGGCTCTGGGGCAGCCCCGTCCCCGCGTCCTTCTCGGTCGGCCCCACGGAGCGCTGAACGCACACTCATGTGAACGAGGCGCGGGTACATTTGTCCTCGTCGTCGTTATCGAACACGGCCCGCTCTGCCTTCGGCGCCCGAATCTGCCGGTGCCGCGGTCGCGGCACGGCCGTGCGGGGCTGCCGGGGCATCGCGGGCGCCGGGGCCAGTCGTCGCTGCCCGGCTTCCTCCCCGCCCTCCGCCGCTGCTGCTCGGGGAAGGGTCTCTCCCAGCTCCGGGGGAATTCCGCGGCTGCTGCCTGGTGGGGCCGGTGCTCGCTGCCGCCCACCCGGGAGGAGCAGACCGGGAGGCAGCGGCCGTGGTCGGAGGACAATACAGGTGTGCTGTTGGGTGAAATTTGCCGAAAGCCTGCTCTGCGCCTTGCCCGTTCACGTGCCGTAGCTCGTGCTTCCTCCGGAGCCTGAACAGTGTGGATTTTGGAGGTCGGTTGGTTGGGACCGAGACCAGGGCTTGAGGATGCTCAGCAGCAGCACCCTGATGTCCCGTGCCCGCTGGCAGGTGCAGCCTGAACGCGGTACCATATGCTCTCTGTGCACAATAGCCAGAACAGATGAGAGTCTAGTTGCTGATGCAGAAGTGGTTTTCTTCTAGGTTGCACATAGAAACCATTGCTGTTGCAGGTGAAGGCCTGACTGCTACGACTGAATGGCAGTATGTGACACTTGCCTGGTGTTTGGCACCAGTTCTTGGCACAGCTTTACGGCAGCATGGCAATAATCAAGCTAAACCCAACAGGGTTGGTTTTTTCCAGCACCGTTTATTTCTTTACTCCCCCAAAATAAGCATGGATTGGTGGCAGCCCAGATATGTAATAGTTAGGAACGTGAGAGCATCAATAATTTCAGAGGATGCAAATACAGGATTGAACTAAATGTTTCTTTGCCACCTTTGGAAGATGAAAAAGTAATCAAATGGGGGGAAGTCCTTTTTTTTTTTTTTTTCTTTGGCATTAGTTTGCACTCTTTTTGAGTTTGATAGGAAGCTAAGGGGGCATTGCTTTTGCTTTCTGTGATGCGTGAATAATGCAGCCTGCGTACATACCTTGCGCATTCAAACACAATTTTGCATGGGAATTTTAAAGTGTGATACTTGTCTTGGATGTGATTCCACTGACTTCAGAAGACAAACTATGTATTTTGATACAAGTTTTGTGCTGTTGCCACTACTTACTGCAAAGAAGAGTAGACCATTCAAAAAAGAGGTCTGGAAGAAAATATCTGAGCTAGGAGTAGGGAAACTGTGCTGCTTTTATAAATAGAGCCTGCTGAGTTTATCAATGTGAGCTGCAATATGCACAAATATAAAAAAGTTGTGTCTGTTTGCTTGTATGTACCCTACCTTGCAACTCCTGCCAGTGCCATAGCCTTACCTCAAATAGAACGGGAGACCAAACTGGTAGTGAAAATGTGCTGTTTGCTCACTGTTAAATGACGTGGTCCACACTTGACTAGTTTGAGTAGCCAGACCTCACCTAGTGAACTCCCAGTCTTAAGCACTTGGAGTAATCTCTGTGCAGAAATGTTTGGGCATTTGCAAGATTTTTGATTGTAAAACCACAGAGAGACAATTGCAGATCACTACCTGACATAACCCTGTGGGAGTGGTGGGGTATCTGTTCTTCATCTCCAACTTCATTTTTAATAGAGAGTGGTGACTCAAAAATGCCAGATCCTCCTCAGAAAGCCAGAATCTCTGCACTAGGAAAATAAGAGTCTTTCACATGTGTTGCAGGCTGTCCACCTACAGTCACTGCAGGAAAAGGTTAAAGAATATTCGTATCTTCTCTGGTTTTGTGGAGTCAGTTTGGAGGAGGTGATGATATTGCTGAAAGGGAGGGTGAAGTTAATTTCTGCCGTGGGGAAGCTGGCATCTGAAGCATCAGGAAACAGCTCTGGGAAATGTACCATGTTTACAGGAAAGCTTGATCTAGGATTTGAAGTCTGAACAGTTTTGTAAATCTCTTCTCTCTTTTCCTCCACCTCACTAATAATCCTGTAAAGTGCAAGACTGCAAATGTCACTGGTACCTTAAAATAGGGGCTTAAAGGCCTGCGTGGCTTAGTTTCTTGATTTGTTTCCTGTACTCAATATTTAAATACATACCCATCCTTGCCATCTGCTGTGGAACTGCCAGTGGAGGGATGTAGAGAGCAGGCAACCAGGGATTTCTCACGAAGGAGTTGCTGTGAGATAAAAGACACTGAATGAAGAATGGGAGAGAGGAGCTGGTTGTGTTGGGCACTTCTGACCACAGTGGAGTCTGGACTGTTCCATCAGTTAGCTCTTTCACTTCCTGACAAGAGAACTTGCAATTTGCGTAGACTCTTTTCTGTCTGTAACTATGTCTCTGGCTTTGTCAGCTGTGCATTTTGACGAGGGAACTTGACATCTTGACTTGATCTTCCACGTTTTTCTTCCCCATCCCCTTTGGCCTTTTATGTTCTCTCCGCCCTACCTCTCAGCTCCTGCCATTATTTTTCTCCCTCTCACCCTTTAGCCTCACATTTTTGTAGGCCTCTCACTCCATGCCCCCCCCCAGCCCCTTCCACTTGCAGTGAGTTTCATTTTAGCTTTGACTGATTTCATTTCCGTTCCAGTCTCTGCTGCAGATTCATTCTGTGACTTTGGATGAGTTCTGTGCAGCCCTAGTATGAATGATGGGCATATACGGTCCGTCTTTTTTGGTGGTCAGTGTGCGGGCGAGGACTTCCTCTGAGCGTACTTTAGTTTTCACTCTGGAATTACTGAAAGAAGGATCAGCATCTCCCTCTGTCTTGTATAAGCTCCTGAGTCTTTGAGTTGCCTCCAGTAGTTAAATTCACATCCTTTTAATATACATCTTCAGCTTTACATTTGCCAAATAAGAAATAAAACGTAACTAGAAAATAATAGTGGGTGAACTCGGCTTTCAGTAAGTCTTCACTGCATAGTCACTAGGTAACACTGTGTGGGTAGCTCAGTTAAATCATGTAATGGGTAGGCAAGAAGCATCTGAAACCAGCAAAACAGAAAGAAGTGTTATTATGCAACAGCAGTCAGTAGCAATAGCAAAGATTATTCCTCTAACCCAGCATCTCTATCCAAATGGAAAAATGACTTGTGCTTTTCAATTTTGTTGGGAAAACTGTCCCTGAATTCAAAATGGTACACTTCTAAAACAAGTTTTGGTAAATGGTAATGTTTTAATCTGTGCAACAGAGTCTATTTTTTATTATTTTTTAATTGAGATTAATTCATTCCTCAGTATTTGACTATGTAAAAGACTGAGTTTCCTGGAGCTATGAGAACGCTGTGTGCTGTTTCCTCTGCACCTAGGTGCAGAGATTGTATTCTGGGGTGCTTTTTTTATGGTTGTCTGTCTTCTGGCATGTGCTTACGTCCAGGTTTGATTGGAAATTGGAAAATGTTTATTACCAAGCAAAATATGTAAGAAAAGGCCAGGCCTGCTGCAAAGCTTGAAATCTGTGATGACAGTGAAGTGAGTAATATTGAACTAGTTTTACAGTAAAGTCCACTGCTTGAATGCATCTTCCTGGCGAGTCCGGCGTGAGCGCACCTGAGCTGGGACGGTCTCTGGAACCAGCCTGTGATGCTGCCAGTACACGAGGGGCTGGTATGACTGGCATTTGGGCCAGCCTGCTTACTTTCCATCTGTCCTGTTTGCCTGACAAGGTAATCGGTGATATGTGCATTGGTAAGGACAAGAGGAAGATGCTGGAGCAACTCAGACCGCTGCTTCTGGACTGAGCTTACTGTGCTGCTGCTCTGCCCTCCCAAGTATGTTTCAGGAATGAAAGCACTGCTCTTTCATTCCCAAAGTGTATGTGCTGGTCCTGCTCCTGGAGCGCTTCTGTAAATAGTGATGTGATGACTCCAGTAATGGTTTTCTCTTTCATTTGCAGCAAGTGTTTTTAAAAGCTATTTCAAAATGGGGAGAAGGAGGAACCAGTGAAGAAAGGCAACATGGCTGTGGTTTCACAGTGGGGCTAGGCTTACTTCTTGCTGCATTTGAAAATTACTTTTCTGCTCATTAGATCCAATAGCAGGTTCAATCCCTGTGTCTTGGCAAAGTGTGCTTCCACTAGAGGACGTCATTTCCACAGCAAAATGTTCCTTCCTTTTTCCAGAAGATATTCTTGTGCTCTCCACACATTTCACCTCCAGGTGTATGGCACCTAAGGACCTGGGGCCTATAGCTTATGGAATTGCTTTGCGCTGTCAGAATTGGTGCAATTTACTGGAATGGAAATGGAAAGTACATGCCTTTTCTTTCTCCTTACTTGGTATGCATTTTAAATATGATCTTTGCCTAACAAGTAATCTTGAGGCAGCATTTTTGGTACTGGTAGCAGAACATGTGCTTATTATTGAGTGACAACAGTGAGCTGTTCTGTCTTAGGATGCTTGGGACTTCTAGGTTGAGTGTTTTTTGGACACCAGGCCTTCTAAAAGATACAGGAAAGTGATTAAATTCAAGTTGGGAATCAACAGCATTAGCTATTCGGTTTTCAGAGGAAAACCTTTGTTCCTTAAAGTGTTTTTCAGAGCCTCTTCAGCCTTACTTCACTTCTTACCTGTTTTTCTGTTTCCATTTCCTTAATCCTGGGAATGTCGGCAGCAGACCAGTAGGGTCACTTTAATTCCTCTTGTGGTTTTTTTTTCCTTTTAGAATCGCCCTCATGTCGCATGGAATGAAGTGTGTTCATGCACTGCTTAATTGTCAAATCATTGCCAGTTTGTATAAAAAAAAAGGAGGCACCTTCGGAAAGAATTTGGCTTTATGCCTCCTGACCAGAGGAAGCTAGAGCTGATTCTTCTCTTATACATACTTTTCAACTGCTGTTGACTTCTTATGGAACCATGATAAAATGAGCTCTGATTGTGGGTGAAAGTGAAGTTGGCATTTTCCATGGCTGTTCTGCTCTTTAGTCTATTTGTGGAACATATCAGAGATTGCACCATTTTAGTGGGTTGTTCCTTCTCTGGATGGACAGCATTAGAAACTGCTGATATGTGAGTGGGAACTGTCTCTTGTACCATTTGCTGGAATTATATACAGTCACTAAACAGCAAGGATGGAATTTGCCTCGCATCTGAATTAGGATGACATGTACAGAGGTGCAGTCTGACTTGCCTTCAACCGGAAGTGCGAGTGTTGCATAATAGAACATAGAACTATTTCTGCAGCAATTTTTAGTCAAATAAGATCCTGGCTGTTTTGCTGCTTATCACAAGAGGTTGTAGCTGATTGTATCTGTGGCGCTTGCCCTTAAGGAAGCTGTTATGCAGGGTATAGGTTTCAGTTGTGATCCTTACTTATACATTGTAGGGGTAAGGAAATCAATATCTAACAAGGGTAAATTGGCTAATGAGCATATTTATTATATTGTAAATCTAAAATCTTACTTTCACTGATTCTTTTTAAAAAGCATTCAAAAGTGACTTTGTTTTTAATTAGCCATTTATACAATGACCATATTGTGAAGTATAGTGAATTACAAACCCAGATCTAGTATATTGGTGATGTATATATATATTATGGAATAGTATGCATGTAGGAATAGTGTCTTCTGTAGGTTCTGCAAGACTTGTCTTCAGGTGAATATGATAGCATCAGCCACAGAAAAAATTAAAACGTGAAAAAAATTATTGCAGGGAAAATGAAGAGAGTGCTTTCTAACATTGCATTTTACTCATGCATTACAGTGTCTCCTCTCATGTCATCGGATCACTGATGCAGCAAAGTACGAGTGAAATTCCAATTGTTATTTGTTGAAGAAAAAAAGACTAAGACTTTTTTTACTGAGGAAAATCCCTGATTGTAATCTTAATTACGCTTAATTACAGTTAGTGCTAGCCTAACTAGAGCATTCAGCTTCTATGCATGGCGCTGCAAGGATGGCCCTGTACTTGTCCTCTCCCCAGCTGTTACTGTGGCTCTGTGCTCAGGGCGAGCCCCTGCCCCTCCCTCTGTGACAGGTGACCGTCACAACCTGCGGTTTTGTGCAGAGAGAACGGGTTAAGTAGGAAACTTTACTTTTGCTTCTTCTAGAAGAAAAGCGCCTGTGCGTTTCTTTGGGCTGTCCTTCTGCCTCTTGGAAATGTTACCCTTGTCTCCTTCTGTCCGTCTGTCATGCTGCCCCGACAACTTACAGGGAGCTGCTGTATGTGCTTCCATTTCCACTATTGTGACTCGCAAATTGGTCATGTAGTGTTCAAAGCATTTCAACATGGTTTCCCCTTCTGTCACCAGAAATTGTGATACTGAACAGCTAAAATTAAATGAAAGTTGCTGCCTTGGGGGCAAAGGTTGCTGAAATCTGTCCGCTAAGAGTCACTTGACGAATCTGATAAAGAGTAGGTTCACTGCCATAGAAGCATAAAGTGTCATTACCGAGGAGCTTGCCTGTCTTCTGAAGCAGGGCTGGTCTTTTCATTCTCTGAAGCAAAATTATAAAATAAAACATGCAGCAGTTGACAGTATAAATCAAATCAGTGGGTCCAGGCAATGCCAGTATCTAATACAATCAAGAAATGTTAATAGAGTCCTCTGAAGGTGCGTGATGTTAATCTGCTGGCACAGAAGGAAGCAGACTCAATAGGACCAATGTATTAGGGCAATGCAATGCAATCCAGGCAGCAAATCAATCTAGATGTGGAGAGCTGTTGCAGCGTGTATTACACAGATTTGTGCTGATGACTGTGGTTATGTTTAAGCTGCTTCTAAGTCTAAAAGAATTCCCAGTGCAATATAATGAAACTGATGCTCCCAAGAACTTTTCTCATAGCCAGACTTTATGCCTGGATCTTTGTGACACTTTTCCCTGCCCTCCCTTCACATTCTACATCAAACTCCAAGGCCCCTGGAACCATGAAGGGGTTTTTTTGTAGGGTGAGTACTTTTACTGATTTCCAGCCAGGCTAGTGGCAGTTCTTCTCCAGGGAATTGCTGTTTGCTTTGAAGTATTTTCGACATCTTTACAATTTTTTATTTATATAGCCTTCTCCCTCCTCTCTCCCTCCTCTCCTCCCTTCTCTCTTTCTGTCTCTCTCTTTCTGTCTTTCTTTCTCTCCCTCTCTTTCTCTCCCTCTCTTTCTCTCCCTCTCTTTCTCTCCCTCTCTTTCTCTCCTTCTCTTTCTCTCCCTCTCTTTCTGTCTCTCTCTCTCTTCTTATTTTTTTTCCCTCCCTCCCTCCCTCCCTCCCTCCCTCTGTACATCACTCCGGTTTTTTTGTGGTACCTCCCATCTTGTGCTTTTGAAATTTTGGAATGCCTGCTCTTCCAAGCATTGACCCAATGCAGACTTTTCTTCATTAGAAGTTCAGAATGGTGTTCTTTCTACCACTGTTTTGATGACTGTAGAGATATATTTTAGGATAGATATGTATCTGAATGGAGGGACTCCAGTAGCTGCCAGATATCACTGGGCACGTTCCCAATACATGCTGTACTCTTGTTATGAATACTCACTCCTCAATAACCAATATTTTTAACCTTATTAAAATGCTGTTAGTTGATTCTCACTTTTACTCACGTCTTGGTCAGCTAAAATCTGCTTCTTCTTACCACCCTTCACTTATATTTCTGATTAATTCAGCTGTAGGTGGAGTAAATGAAGAATAAAAGGCTGTGACCTAGTGGCATGTTTTCTCCAGAATAATACAGAAGGATGCATCGTCTGTTTGAGTTGTTCTTTTACTACTGATAGAAGAAGAGTGTTTTTGTGACCATGGGCTCAGGATATTAGATTCAGGTCTGATGCCATCATTTGTGGAAATGAATAAAATGAAGGACACTATTCTGGTGGGTAACGAGTGTTCTTTCTATTGTAGTGTTGTTGATGGTGTGGTAGATTTGATCCCTGGTTCTCCACTGATTGTAGGGAGATTTTGTTGTTAATATAAGGAATAGATTTCACTACTACTTTTTAGTTTTGGGTTGCTTAGATGTAAGGAGAACTGATAGAGTTTGGCAAGTCTGGTTTACTAACTACAAATTAGTTTGAGTATGATAATCCATTAGGATCATCTAAGCTGTCATGGCTATATATCTGTTACTGTACCTATTCTAATGTGGTCTTGCCTTCCTGCCTTCAAATGGCAAGCTTCAAATGAAAGCCCCAGGCTTCAGTACGGCAAAGCTCTCTGGTGAAACCAGTTCAGTGAGTGAGGATTGAATAGCTTGTCTGCAAATCTGTGAGCCAAATAAGATGGCACTTCTTTTAGGAGTTAAATTGAATTTAAGTGGGAGCTACTGCCATGCCGGGGGAAATGCTGCTTTGTGTCTTAGAAACAATGTGCAGTTTGAGTGTTGTAATGGAACAGCCAGATGAATTCCACAGGAAAGAATTTATCTTCTGAGGTCGCTGCATTAGCTGAAACGATGCAGGCTTATCTTTAACAAGAACTTGTTTTAATCACTTTGGTTAAGTGGAAGTATTTTTTTGCCATCCTGAGAGCCCTTGCTGGCAGACAGTTGAGATTACAGCGTGCATGATGACCATCTTCCTGAGGCACCTACACAAACTGTTCCTTAATGTGTTGGGTCAGGGGTTTTTTTCTGGAGCCGAGATGGACATCACCTTGCATTAATGTGAGTCTCCTTGTATTTCCAGCTGGCCCGTGCCGATTTGGTGGCGCTCAGCGGCACATGCAGAATGTTCTGAGAGACTCCGTAGAGAGCTCCGATGATGAATTCTTCGATGCACGAGGCGAGTACGCACTTTTGTCCTCCCCTCCCCATTTTTCCCCCCAGTTTTGCAACAAGTGACAAAGCTCCTTTGTGGATGAACTGACAAAATTGTCCTCATCAGACAAAACATCCATCAGTTCTTCTACCTAGGATTTGTGAATGGACCTAAATTTACAGAAGTTTAGTGAGGTGCTGGGGTGGATGGATGAGCTGCCCTGAACTGAGTCTGGCATCAGAAGTAGCGAGACAGCCCCGGCGCAGCCCTTATGGAGTCTCTTGGGCCTTCCCAGGTCAGACGGTGTATGACATTACAATGGGAGTGCTCTCGTTCACAGTTCCTGGTGAAGGCCATGAGTGTCCATGTTACCGATGGCCACCTTTTAAGGCCAATATCTTAGGTTTTCCACTCTATCAAAACTTTTGCTAGAGGGAATGGGACCTCTGCTTATTCAAGGAGCAATATTTGAATGCTTGTGGATTTAATCACAGGGTATTCTTTCTTGGAAGGGACCCACAAGGATTATCGAGTCCAACTCCTAAGTGAATGGCCCATATTGGAATCAAACCCATGACCATGGCACTGTGCTCTAGCCAGCTGAGGTAACTGCAGCGCTCCCTACATGATCTGTGAGACCCTGAATCTTGACATGCTCTGTAACATGCCAAGTTATGTTCTGAAGCGGGAGAAGAATTTGTCAGTTGTGTGCATATGCAATCTCCCTTTCTGTGTGGATTTCACTAAATTAAGTAGTTAGCCATGACAGATGAATCAAGAGTCAAAATATGTACAGCTGTTTCATCTCAAGCACAGGTGCTTGATTCTCTATTTATAAGGCTGCCAGCCAGAAACTTCTTTGTTCGAGAAACTGAGATTTGACCCCAGCTGTTTTTCAGAACACAAAAGCAGCTCACTAATGTTATGTTTTAATGATGCCCACTGTTGCATGTACGGTCTTGTACTTCAGACTGTCTATGAAGTGCAAATTACACATGGGTAGATGTAGAGTCTGGGATAGCTTCCAGATTCTCCCATGAAGAAACTCCATAGTATTCAACTCCAGCTGCACTGTGCAGCTGCAAGGATAGCAAACGTTGACGAAGCACTCTCTATAAGTAACAGAGAATGGGTGAGAAATATAGGTAAGAAACACTGCAGAAAATGTTACACTGGAGACAGAAAAAGGGTATCAAGCTACCTTATTTTTAGGAGTGAAAGCCACAGTCTCTCTCCTGGACAGGTTTCCCTGACTCCAGCACAAACAAACTCCTCTTACTTCTTTGGTGCTATGGTTAATCTACTGATAATGCCAGTTACTTCAGCCTGTGTATATTGCCCAGTTTTCCTCTGTTTCCTGCTTTCCATGTGACTTGCCATAAGTTAGGCAGGAATTTTACAGTGTCAACTTGTAAAATGATATTTGATGCAGGAAACTACCTTATGATTTAACTGCAACATACCTCTGATCACAGAAGATGAAAATTACAGCTGAATACGTCATCACAAAATTGTCAGAATATGAAATTCCACTGTTAACTAGCATTTTTTCTGTTTCGAAAAGCTGCTCAAAGAAGCCTGCACATTCCCATTTGGCCATTTTATCAGACATCCACAACAGACAGGCAAACACCCCTGTACCCATCTCCCCCCCACACGCCTGCCCCACGGCCTTTAAGCTGAAAAAAAAGCTTCCATAACACAGAGGCACACTTCTCTCTGTTGTTTTCAGTTCTTTTCACTGGTCTGCGTGCCTGCTGCACACACCCGTCAGTGTTAAGGGCCATCAGCTGTGCTGCTGCTGATTGGTCTTCCAGTGCCAGCACTGGACTTTGCTCCAAGAAGAAGCAAAGCATGAAAACAAAATCTGCACTGGAGAACCATTATCGCCCATTTTTATCTGTGGATAAAATGTTCCACCCATCAGCCAGACACTCATCACTACTCGGCCTTATAAGTAGCTCTTGAGGGCTCTGTTTGTTCAACGCTGCTGCTAATTTGAAGACTTTTCCGTCTGTGTTTGTGCAACTGCACTGAGGAGCCGGTGTGAGACTCGGGGGGCAAGACACTTCTTATTGCTCGCAGTTGGCAGGAGGAACGGCAGTAATGACTGCTGTAAGCACAAATTGTCACTGAAAATCATTCTCAGATGGATTTTAAAACCGCTTGTTGAGGGGAGAAGGGAAGAGACCAAAACCACCATGGCTCCTTCCCTTCTTCCTTGTAGAACTTCAATTAAGTCAGCTTCTGAGAGAAAGTGACAAAAGCCCAAACAAAATGCTAAGTGGTTGATTCTCTCTGCCTCACGGAACAGCTGAGATTGCATCAGGTCTCAGGGGGCTTTGCTGGATCCAGCTTCTCTAATAAATCTGATAAATGACCTTTATCATTGTTTGTTTATAAAAGATATGACTTAGGGGGAGATAAGATATGGTGGTGACTATGAAGTGATTTATACAGTCCTTTATACAGATCCATCTTTCTCCTTCTCCGGTACCTCTCTCTCTAAATGAGAGAGGTACATATGAGAGAGCATGAAGGAACATGAATTTTTAAATCATTTAGAGGCCTACTGCAAGGTAGGTATTTGAAAATTATTGTTTTAGCCAGAAATGTCCTGGCTAAATTATTCTATTTACTCCCATATTAGAGCCATTCTCTCTACAAAAGGCAGTAAGAGAAGACAGAATTTGACCCATTCTCTGAATCTGCCTTAACAAGTGATGAACTGTTACTATTTATTTTACGTATTTTTTTTTCTATGTGCTCACCCTAGGTACAAAGACCATTCTGGTCTGTATCCAGCCAGGCTGAATTGCTTTTAGTAAATTTTTTTCAGAAAGGATTATTAATACACCCTTCCTGCCGAACAGCTGTTAAATTGAAGGAGAACGTTTTCCTACAGCTTCTAGGACTGTTTGATTTTGGGTTTGTTTTTTTACAGAAGAGAGTGAATATCTATCTATGGGTCGTGTTTTGTGCTTTTGGTTTTTCCTGCCCTGCTCCCTGGATGGGATTTCAATGAAAGAGATGGTTCTCTGTGCTGTGGGCTTGGTTCCATTCCATTATGTCTCTATGTCCCTAGATGAAAATGTAAAGCTTTATATAGCACAGGTGGCTTTGGTAAAAGGGGAAAAAACATTCTGGAAAAGCTTTGAACTGGTCTGTGTGTCCATGCTTCCCTCTGCTCTGCTTTTTGAATGTTCTTCAAATAAAATAAAAAAATTTAAAAAACCAAACCCAAAACCAGCCAACCAACAACTCAAACACTCAAGGTGATTAAAATAAACTTTGTTTTAAAGTGACCACTCAAGGTAAGAGAAAAAATTCAGACAGTCCTCTCTTTTCCATGTTTTTCTTGCACATAATATATGAAGCATATAGGATCGCTGTAGAGCGTATGAGTAGCTGAGAGTAGTAGTAGTGAGAAGCTTTCCTGGACAGCCCTGCATAAGCTGTTATCTAGTCCCATTAGAGGCTCTAACGAGTGCTTATTTCTCTCTCAATTGCTAGTTTTCACCCTTTTTTCTCTTGTTTGTCACAGCGATTTATTCTATTGTTTTTCCTCTTACAGAAGAGATGGTGGAAGGAAAAAGTGCTATTCTCATAGGCATGAGCCAGTGGAACTCAAATGACCTTGTTGAGCAGATAGAAACAATCGGGAAGCTTGAAGAAAATCAAGGTAATGTTTAGCTTGCGTTCCATATTTATTTGGAGTTAACAGGAACGTCTGACTACTGAAACAATTAGTTTTTAGACACTATGCAAATAACAGCAGTAAAGTCATTTTACAGCATCTCATAGTTAAAAGATTTACGTACGTATGTAAGTAACATTTTAGTGCTGAGAAATGAATTGCGTTGATCTCTTTCAGGAGAAAACTTTGGCAGACCAGGTAATACAAATTTATTGGCTTCAATGGAAAGTCGGTGTTGGACTCAGCTCAACAACTCTGAGATAGATTACAAGACTAAAATTTATTTTTACTTGTATTCAACGTGTGAGAGACTTCTTGCTGTCACCAAGTTATTCTGCTCCTTAAAGTTAACAAATCCTTACCTGAAATTTCTATGGGGATGCATAATTTCAGGTGTATCTGGGCCCATTTTTGTGTAAATACGTATGTACCTATGTACCACTGAAAGGACTGGGAAATGGGCGTTGATACACCAATAAAAATCTGGGACTTAGGATAAAGGCCTAAACAATGTTATTGTTATTTTGACTCCTAAATTGCCTAGTTGTTTGAAAATTAAAATTACCTGTTGACTTCAGGGAGAGAGGAAGACCTAGTTTGCTACTCCATCAGTGAGATGGGGCTCAGGCATAATGGTGCTTGTTAATTAATCTAGGTTTAAAAAGAATTTAATATACTCGTTCATTTTAGGGGGCTTCTATTTATGGGTTTGCTACATGTAGTCAATCCTGAAAATACCTGTTAAGAGATCTATTTAATTAAATAGGTTTGTATATATAAAAGTAATATTTCTCTGAGTCACAAACTTCTTGATTACCTACCATGAGAATGATTTATTTTTATAGTACTTAACTGACAGATAGACACAATACACACAGTGTATTTACAGTTGTTAAATAGGTAATGAGAGAAAAAGAAAAGTCACTTTTGCATTTGCTTTTTACATATCAAGGCCTCATTTATGTTGCTTGCTAACTTAGAGATTCAATGGCAGTTTTTAGGATACCCTGTATATATCTGTTGTAAATACGGCGTTTTCTGCGCTACGAAGTACCACAGAAAGTTAATACATTACTACATAAATTATGAGTTAGTCTTCTAAATAACTAGCCAAGAGCCATCTATCCTTGAATTCTTGCAGAAATTTCTCTGCTTCTCACATGGCTGGCAAAGATTCAGAATGGAACTTTTTTTCACTTTAGCACCTTTACAAGGGAATGGGTTCGTTTGGTTTTTTTTTTCCACAGTACCTTTTGTGCTGGACAGTAAGGAAAGAGTTGTAAGAGACTGCTTTTAAGGGTTTCTGCTGTTCAGAAACAAGGCTGGTAAAGTGATGGGTTTTTTTGCACTATGCAGTTGAATAGCTGCCATGGGGAATGTGAGACCGAGAGTTGCATGGGAGATACGTGCAGAAACAAAGGAAGCAATCCCCTGAGTTATTCTTCATCCTTCTTCATACAAAGGATTTCTATTTTCATTTAAGCTAATTCTCTGTGATGTTTTGCAAGAGAAAGAATATTCATCCCTTCCGTTCCTTTCTTCGTTTCTGTTCACGCGCACCTGTTACAAACTTTATAACCGGCATACCTGACTCCAAACAGCCAATGAGTTGATTACCGTGTCCCTTATGCTGCCAGTGTACCGTGGAGGCACAGTTCATTGTGCTGAGCTTGGCTGTTCTTAATAAAGATGTCAGGCAAGGACCAAAGTTGTTAAGAATTGGGCTAGCACAAGTCTGAGCCAATAGTACATGTACTTTACCTCATTAAGCCAGAATGTGATTTCACTGTTTCAGCAGTGCAAAAGAAAGCAGAGTTCTGTCTCTAAAACACAATGACAGAAATCTTCTCTGCTGCACCCTTGCTAAATACATCAGATTTCTGAAGAGGCAAGGCAATTACATGCATTTCCTTCTTTCTTCGGCCACCTTATACTCACAGGTTTAGTCCTATTGATTAGCTGCAGGCTGATTTATTCCCTCTCCTTTACACATGCTCGTGTCTTCTCTTCATGGAATTATCTGCCAAATGCTGTTCAGTCGTGTTGCAGTGTTGTTAGTGCAGATAATTGTACCATGCTTTTGTTATCGCTTAACAAGACTGAACAGTGTTACTGATTAGCAATTCTAGAGAAGTTTGTGATTAGCAACATCATATACAAATGAAAAAGGCAAAGAGGAAAGGAGGAGGACATTTGAAAGAAGATTACATTGTCTTCGGTGCCACAGTAAAAAGATATTTCAGCTTTTGCCCAATTGTTTATTGTAAAAACTTAAAAGTTCGGCTGAAGCTGGATTCTCTTTTCAAAACCATTAGGTAGGGAAAAAGAATACCTTACACGGCTTCTTTTCCCGGGGTACTTCTCTTGCTCGGTGGAAGAATGCGAGGAGCGTGGTTTGCAGATTGAGAGACTCGTCTGTTGCCTTCCTGGAGTTAACGGTGAAATGTCAGTTCTTTATTCCTGCAGCTGTGTTTGTAAACATGTACTGTTACTAGGTAACAACCCCTTCCCTTTTGGAAATGATACTTTTCCCATCTGGCCTGGTCTGGTAACTGGAGCTGTGGAGCATTTTGAGTTGAGATCCTCAGCTAAACCCCGTGTGTTTCTTTTTCTCCTGCACTCTTTAGTAGTCACGTACGAGATCCGGTAGCATGTGTGCACCTAAGACTCATTCAATGAAGAAATTGTGGAAATTAGCACAGGAACTATCTCATGTTGTGGTTTTCAGAGCAGGATTGGGCTCAGTCATGCATTCCATTATTTTCTTATAAACAGTGCAGTTTACAAAATGCATCTGCAGTATATTTACAGTATTCTTTATCATTTGTTAATAGAAAGCATATGTCACAGCCTTCATGTGAACATATTTCTTATGACGGATTTGTCATTATAAATGGCTAGCAATAGTACAGCAGATGGCAAGAAACGGCATCATTTCTCATGAGAGCATGGTGATGGAAATAGCAGTTTTCTTTTGGAACTCTCACTTTATTCTTTGTAGCCAATGCAAGTTCTCTTTTTTTCCTCTTAATTTCTCCCTAATTAACATGGCAAAATATTATGGCTATTTGAAACAGTCTGTGAAATTAAAAAAAGAGGACCTGGCTTGATTCTTAGTATGGGTTTGAACTTTACCTTGCAATCTCAGAAGTCTGGGAACGATCATACGAATTCTTTTCTCCTAGATTGGGGGTACTAACTTTTTTTTGGTTGTGTGTCAAACCCCTGTCTTTCATGCCTGCTTTGGGGTGTCAAATTGCTCTGAGTTTTTCCTTTTGCGTGGCTTTCCTCTCGTGGCATTCTTGAGGTCTGATGTACTCCACATGAAGAGGTCGGGCAACGAGTTACTTCAGTCAAAGCTATAAACATGGCACTTGCTTAATGCCTCTCTAAATCGCTCCTGAACATGTATGTGTGTGTATATTTATGTACCAGTTCCAGTGGGAATTTGAGTCTAAAGCAATCCCTGCCAGACAGACTGGCTCACTGGTATCTGTGGTAGCAGTTTATGTTTCTGGCTGCAGAAATACTTGGTGCATCACTCATTAAATTAGCTGGCTTAAATGATAGCCACTGTTCCTCACTGTTGACTGCTAGACTGAAAAGCACTTTCTGTATTGGGGTTGCATTTAATTTAGGACTGTATGCTGTCTTCCTTATAGTTCATCATCTGATAAGCAATAGGCAAATGTCACTTTCTGGTTTTACTCACCTACTTCACCTTAGTTTGTTTTGCTACTATGTGTTACTAAGAGCCATTTAACTGCTAGGGTGGTTCTCAACGGGCTGATACATGGTCCTGACAAAAAATGCTCAATAGTTCCTGCTGTTTTTTATGATGAAGACTTATGCTTTAAATTGTTTTAATTTAAATGTTTTTAAATTGATGATGCCCCCAATAATGGGGCTTTTAAATTTCAGACTGTTGACATAGTTGTTTAATAATGAGGTAAGCATTAAATGGCAGAGAATTTCAGAAGGCAGTTGCATTTGGTGGAAGTTCAGGGTTTATGATGTTTCTGTTTGGTTTGCTTTTTGATATTGTTTTTGTTGTACTCTTTTGTTTTATATATGTACTAAATGACTAATACATTAAATCCTTGCCTGTCAGAAAGGCTAGAATAATTGACTCAATTTTAAATACAGAGAAGTGTAAACACAGGGGCTAAATAAATTTCCAGTGGCTATAAGGGATAATATTGGTAGAATCTGCTGTAGAATTCCCTCTCAGTCCTAATGCAGAAGAGTAGTACGGTCAAAATGTGTTTTGGAATAAATTCAGTGCCTCTAGAATAACCTGGCCAGACCCTGCTTAAGCAGTGTTCTTGGTGAGATGTAAATTACATTCCACTCTCTTAAGGTCTGGCAGACCGCCGGTAAACAAATGGTGTGGAACCTCAAAGAAGGTGTGAATTCCAAATGCCAAGGAAAGTAAACTGAGCCAACTGTAGCATTATCAGTGTATTTATTTTCTTCTGGCATGCTGGAAGAAACAGAGGAAAATATGTCTAAATCCTGAAAGCTGTCTGTTACCTACGTTGGTATTATTATTTGGTACAATTCTCTCTCTTTAACTCCTAAAATTTGGTGTCTGTCATGGAGGGAGAAAGGCTTCCTAGTTTCTCTAGGAACAGTGAAACTTGGTGAGATGAGTGGAATTTTAAGACTGCAGCATTCAGTCAGCTGAAATTTTAAATTACAAATTTTTAGTATCATCACTCAGGAGGGTTTCAAAGCCTCCTCCTCCCCTCCCATAAGAGGGAAGAGGAGTTGTTACAGGGATAGGATTCACATCTTGTCTGGAATTTCATCACTGTCAAAGGGAAAAGCACATTTGCCCTCCCCAAAGAGCTAACTGTGGCAACATTTGCTAGTCAAATTTCATCTCACAGCTGTTTCCCAGGTAACTAAGATGCAGCAGTAGAAAAAAAATACTGCATTATGAAGAGTGCAGAAAGAGCTTGTAGCAATTTTCTTCATTGAAGAAACAATGCAAAAAAGAAGTGGATAGTGCTGTATCATCTTTTTCTCTGGCCTTAAGGCCACAGATTTGTTCAGAGGGCAAGCTTTTTCACAGACAGCTGTAAGAATAGAATAGAATAGAATAGAATAGAATAGAATAGAATAGAATAGAATAGAATAGAATAGAATAGAATAGAATAGAATAGAATATTTTCAGTTGGAAGGAACCTGTAATGATCATGTAATCCAACTGCCTGACCACTTCAGGGCTGAACAAAAGTTAAAGCATATTATTAAAGGCAATGTTGTAATGCCTCTTAAACATAGACAGGCTTGGGGCATTGACACTTCTCTAGGAAACCTGGTCCATTATTTGACGATGGTCTCGGCAAAGAAAAACTTTTTAAGTGTTGTTTCCCAAGGAAAGACAGTGGACAATCTCATGGTCTTAAAGCTGACATCAGGAATGTTCCACCATTTACATCAGGCTGCTGCCCAGCCAGATTGCCTAAAGAGCAGACAAGCAGGTGTTTGTCTGCGTTTGGTCATGCTCTAAAGTCAGTGCAGAAACTTTCATTGTTGTGTTTATAATTGAGGATGTTGGATGTGTGATCCTGTTGTGAAAAGATATTGGCAAAGCAGTGTGTTTCTCTGCAATGTCACTTCCTGTTTTTCAGCTTACAAGGCTTTTTGAGGAGAATTTGTCTTTTGCTCTATGGTCTGTTAGTCCTATTTTGCATCGTGGTAATGGAGCACAGTAGTTATTTCAGGGAGTTCCCTGAGTAGTCACAGTAGAGGTTTGTGGAAGAACTGCATCTTGAAGGTTTTTGGAGAACTTGAAAGGCTTAGTTCGCTTGCCTGTACATGTTTAGGTTCTATTTAAGACATACCAATGTATCTAAGATACCTTTATGGGATGAGCAGACAGATGCAGAACCTCAGGTGACCTCTTCTGCTGCCGCTTCAAAAAGGCACGGATGATCAACAGCAGCTGTACTGGTACTATGTGCCTCTGTATAAGGACCTGAATCCTGTTCTCTGTGTTGCTATTAAAAATGGAATAGCCTCTCTAATATGTAGGACTGCAAGAAACGTTGTGTATTGTTCTGTTTGTCTGCAGGATTCCCTGTGAGCAGAACTTCCTCTCTTGCAATTAGAAGTGTGCCTTACCTCTACAGATGTCTGTAAAAGATGTGACAAGCAAATACTCATATGACCGATATGTGTTTTCTTCCTTTCAGGTGAATTATATAGAGCCTCTTCAAGAAAACAAAGGTTCCCTGCGCAAGGCAGTATTGAAATACACGAGGATAGCGAGGTGAGATTGTTTCTCAAAACAAGCTGTGCTGATTTTCAAGTAGACATGTGAAAATACTCTCATATTGTATTACGTAATTGTAAACTCGTTTGGTGGCTTAGTGTGTTTTTCCCTTGTTCAGTAGGTGCACATGCAATCACTGAAAATCATGTTGCATACTTAGGTGGAAATGGGACTTAGTTCTCTAAAGAGAATTGTTACGTCTGCTTAGCACTTGAGTGGAAATGCAGGTTTTGTAAGGCAGATTCAGCAGCAGTCATGAAATTGATAATAACAGAATTGCCTTCTCTTAGAAGCAGGAGAGAATCTCAACACATTGTGGTCCTTCCAGCAAACCGATTACGGTCCTGTGTCCACACGTAGGACAGGTAATGGAAATGTTTACTTCATCCTTTTTGAAGAATTCTAGTCCTACGGCCCCCTGAAAATGATGACAGTCATTGATTGACTTCAGATGTCCAGTCGATTAATCCTTGAGCACTTTGTCTAAGTCATGGCTGAGCTACTGCTGAGAGGCAAATTAATTTTATTCCCTTTGAGTCTTCTTGTGAAAGATGCCAGTTAAATCCAACTGAGAGACTTCTCATAACAGTGACTTCAGCAATACTGACCCACTTTAACTTTTTTCAGTTCCACCAACATCAGCAGTGTTGCTTATTTATGAGCAAGCATTGTCCATGGGAGGAGCTACGTTTAGCTTTTAAAGGGAATTAAATTTCTCTTCTGAGAAGAGGAATGGAACCTTATGGAGAAGGAAATTATGAATCAGTGCATGGAAAAGTGGAACTTGAAAAATGCTCATATGATCCTCCTGTATTTAAGCAGATACAAGTCAGGTCAGCAAAATGTCTTCACAATGAATACTTCTACTGGATACTAAAATTCATGGGCTGAATAGAGATAGAGGAATAACCTACAATTCTCTCATTTTCTGCCATCTCTCTGTCACCGTTACACAAGTTAAAGTTTCCCATTTCCCTTGCTTCCAGAACTTAAGAAGAAACTGTCCAGAACATTGCCCGATTCCCAGGAAATCACCCAATCTAGCATGAAATGATCCTTAGACAAAAAATATTACCTCTGTTTTCCCTGTGCGTTCATATGTGGTCAGGAACTAGAAATCTTCAGGAGTCATGTCGTCCAAAGCAAAGAAGAAAATAGTGGTCAAGATTTAACAACCAAAAAATCTAATCTTTTAATGTATTACCGAGTTCTTTAAGTGCACATCAGTCTCAAGGAGCGAAGAAGAAAAAAAGGTGGAATTGTTAGACATTCAAATTGCTTTTCCGGTTTCAAGTAGGAAATATCTTGGTTATTCTACAAGGCACGCTGATTATTATCTGTGTATGCGCCTGTTCACATATTCATAAATTTGTTTGTGAGTTTTATGGATATCAGCGATGATGCATCTTTTTACTTTTTCAGTAAGTGTCTTGGTAAATTACCCCCGTGTTTCATTTTAATAAGCTATCAGTCTCAAAAGTCTGAGATAACTGTATCATCTGCTTTTGCTGAAAGTTTCCATTTGCAGAGAAATTTGATTTTTTTGTACTTGTGATGATTTGAATGAGAACCTTGCCAGTAAATGGAGCAATCATTAGGATACCTAGACAGACGATTGCTTATGCTCCCTGTGGAGGTTGGGATTTTTCTCCAGTCTCGGAGTATTTAAAGTACCTTTTGATATACAAAGCTGTCTTAATCTTCGTTGATCTGAAACCTACATCTGTGCTGCACAGGGTTTGTGTCAGAACATAGTGGGCTCTATATGATTCAGACATACTTGAATTAAATGGAATACAGGACGTTCACACGCACGCCCCCTCCCACTCCGCTGAAAGCAAGTATCACAAAATTATCTCGGTGGGGGTGGGAGAAAAACAGAAGTCACTGCTGATGTTGACGCTAAGTAAACCAACGAAGTCTGTAAAAATGCCTCCTCCTTTCTTATTTCCTATTTTTCTTGCAGGAAGGAGTTCAACACCAGAACTGCAAAACTCACGTGTTAATTTTGATCCTGCATGGGGGGAACATATTAGACACTGGAGGAGGAGACCATAGCAGCAAGCTGGCAGACATCAATACCTTCAGTTCTGTGTTTGAGAAAGTGACCCGAGCCCATTTCCCTGCCTCTTTGGGCCACATCTTAATGAGACTTGTTCCGTGCCCGGCAATCTGTTCAGCGGCTTTCTCTCTTGTTTCCAGGTAAGTTGATTTACATTTCATGGTGTTTGATTTTGCATTGTGGTTTTGAATGGCTTTCTGTGACCTCTATGTTTCATAATGAAATTTTGCAAATCCTGCTTAATCTTTTGCTGACTGCAAGACTCGCAACGATCTTTCATCCTTTTCTAAGCAGATGAATTTGTTTTAAAAAACATTTTAAAAAACATTGGATGTATCCACTTCAGCAACTGCTCTTCCTCAGCTGCTTTTTCAGTCTTAAAACTCACATATTGAATGAGAGAATGCTTTCAGGTAACGTTACTTTCTGCAGCATAAATATCTTAAATGGCATGACAGAGAAAGGAGAAAGAAGCGTGGTCTCGGGACCGCTTTGACTTTTCTTCAAGGATTAACTGTTGAACACTGGTGAGGGGAGGAAAAATCAGATTTTCTTGATTTCTGTTTTCCTAAGCAAAGAGAAACTTCTCTTGGTTTTGCCTGGAGCTTCTCTAAGTGATGGTTGTTTTTATAGTCTTTTTGTTGGCATATAGTGCCCAGGGTTACATTTGAAGCTCACGTAGAGCAGAAAACCCTGTGGAGTGGTTGAGGAGGTCTAAACACATGTTTTGCACCATAAGATGGAGGAACGGTGATGCCTGCTGTCCAGATGACAGAGTTAGAGAGGAGAGATGGAAAATACATTAAAGTTCTGAAATACTAGCTGGACTTAAGGCTGTGACAGGCATATCTAAGGAAGAGGTGGCAGGGTGCAGACTAGACCGGTGGAAGTCGTGCCTTACGGTGTGCATCATAGAAACAATGTGATTTGCATAATTTGGCAACACGGAAACAACCAGGAAAGAAATGCATGTGTGTCCAAGGCACTGCCCTGTAAAGCGAGAGGACTGATAGAAGAGGAGGTGAAACATCGAAGAGTGTTTGGAAGGTCATCTTTGCCCATTTGGGCCATTGGTCAACAGGGTTTTTTTAAGCAGCTGAATTCTATGAGAAAATGATCCTTCCTGTGTTCACTCATCGTGAACTGCAATAGCCCAACCCATTTCTGTTAGTGACTGCTCATTCTCTAATGCTGTGTGCTGCCTCTTGCAGTTTTCCTGATGATAACATATCCTGTTCTAGCCTAAATCCCTACAGCTACGATGAGAGCTGTCTCAGCAGCAGCGAAGACCACATCCCACTGGCTGCCTTGCCTTTGCTGGCTGTTTCATCTCCTCAGTACCAGGATGCAGTTGCCATGGTGATCAGTAGAGCCAATCAAGTTTACAATGAGTTTCTCAAATCTACTGATGGGGCTGGTTTTAATGGACAGGTAGGACTATTTTCTGTTACATCACAGTAAAATCCCTTCAGAACAAGGCTGTTTCTTTTTAAGCCATTGTGTTGAGGGTTTTGAGTTATGAGTGTGGGACAACGTTATAAATATGATGAGTGAATGTTAGCATGGGTTCACCTACCTAAAATGCCTTCTCGGTATCCAGCCCGAGAAAGGCACTTCTGGAATCCTGTGCACTGTCTTGTGGACTTACTCAGCTGATAGAAGATTATATACATTCTCCCACAAGCATTTTGACTCCTAAGCTCTTGTGTGACGGCCCAAGACAAATGATCATCTGCATTAATGAGTTCTTCACACGTAGCTGATGGAAAAATTGGGACACCTTTGAGATCCTAAGAAAACTGGTACTGAACTATTATTACTTCTTTGCCTCCATCACTATAGTAATAAAGCAATTGACAGTTAAGAAAGATAGAAGACAAATACTCAGTTGCTAACAGTGTTGCAGATTTCCTGTCTAATTCTGGGGAAATAATACATTTTTTCTGTTCTGACGTGCTCACCGGTGAAGTCACCTACAGGTTTCTTCCAACTGACAGTGACTGTCTGTTATTGTTCCTGCTTCACCATCTTTAGTCTAAAAAACCTCCTGCTTCACACAGAAATAGGATATTGATACCCCGTGTGAGTTGATACTATTTTGTAATGGGGCCATATATACAATGGCCAGAAACATGCACTTCCTTTAAGTATAGTGACCTCCACGCTTCAGAAAAAGAAAAGAAATACATTTAATATAGAGTACAGTGTAAACTTTGAGGGCAAGCATGTGTCTTATTACACAAACAAAATCTTTTCCGTGGCACTAAGATCATGCTGCAATATATCAGTGTTTTTAGACTAAAATTTGGGCTGAAGCCATTTTTACTAGGCATAGTAAACTATCCGTGCTCGAAGCATAAAACGAGCCCAAATGCAGCAACAAAACATTGTAAAGGGTGAAATTCTGTAAAAAAGAATGACACCGGTTAGAAAAATAATGTGAAAAAATACAATGGTAAATTGAAGAAGAAATTGTCAATTCCCCTCAAAAAGTGCTGTTAATTTTATTAAGGTTACCTGTATCCTATGATTTTCAGCTCTTTGTGGACTTCATTGTGCAGCATAGGAATTTGAAAATCAGAGAGTAAACTGACATGCTATTCAATTGTATACAACTTTAGAACCACAAATGTCTTAGGATAGATGTTACCTTAAAGTATTTTGATATTTTATTTTATTTTATTTTATTTTATTATTTTATTTTATTTTATTTTATTTTATTTTATTTTATTTTATTTTATTTTATTTTATTTTATTTTATTTTATTTTATTTTATTTTATTTTATTTTATTTTATTTTATTTTTTAAAGTGTTTTTTATAATTTTAGTGAGTACAAGAAATGTACTCAGTACAGGAAGAGTGCTACATGGATATGCACTGAGAGGAGTTTGAGATTTTTCCCTACCTGCATCTTGAAGAGCTCACTTTTCCTAACATTCTTCACTTCAGAGAAAACACGCACAACGTCCTGTATCCAAAACTTGTAGTTTAGTGTTGTAGCCAAGCTGAACTAAGGTTAGAAGTAAGGTAAGGTTTGTAACATCTTCTGTTACGCTATTCGGAGTTGGGAACAACAGATTGGACAATTGTTTCAGTTTTAGAATTGGAGGGAGAAGTTTGCCCAGAGCACGTTATCAAGCTATTACTTGTGCTCAGATGGGGAAATGGGGAGAAAGAATCATCTTGTGTGGGATGGGGAGGTGTTCAGTGGAATTGGCTTGTGAGGGAGATTCTAGCGTACCAGAAAATTACTCCTGAATTCCCAGTTCTAGCGGTGCGTGTATTTTTAATTGCCAGATCCATACTCTGAAGGTAGCTTCTTTGTTTATACTAAATGTGAAGCAAGAGTGAATCTCTCTGCTTAATACCTACCTCGTTTTAAAGTTCCGTTCCCTTGTCCTGACAGGGGTGTGCCAATCTGTTGAAGTTCTCTCCCCTATATGACTCTGAAGAAAATGTTTAGTGACTTGAAATCTTTGTGACACCAGTCATCCCGTGATCTGGACTTTTGGAGCTCAAATCTGGCTGCAAGCAGCTGGAAGAGTTCTAATCCATTTGGCAGAACTCCCCCTCATCAAAATAGGCCCTGGAACAGATATTCTTGCTATAGGGCATATTTCTGGAAGTAGGAGAAAGTAGCTGCAAGGTAAACCAAAGTGTAAAAACTAGTAAAAAGGGTATAAAGTAAGACAGAAACTCCTCTGCAGTGCTGTGATGCTTTTTTGTCTCTTAAAAACGCTTGCTACATCTCCCAAAAACATCTTTTTTTCAGGTGTGTCTCATAGGTGACTGCATTGGAGGAATTTTGGGCTTTGATGCCATCTGCTATAATTCTAATACGGCTTACGAGAGTCGGAACAGTAGCAGGAGAGGAAGCATCGGCAGCATCCAGGTGAAGAGAAAAAAATACACCCAGCTGAAACCCTGTAGATTCATTTGCTGGAGGAAATCGGCTCTATATAAGCCAGAGAAAATTTAAGGATTTGGTAAATTATCGTGATAAAATGGGATTCTGCCCACATATCAAAAATTCGCTGTTAAAAATTAAGTTGTCAGTTTCGGTTTTATGATATACAGAAATCAGTAGTGAAGGCTTTATCTGTTAGTCTTTAAAGTAGGGTTATTGAGTGCCCTGTATTGTATCCCTAACTGTAGATGCAAATATGTCCTCGTTCGGTAATCTCTAGTAGACTGCTTTTTTTGTCAGTTTTTTGAGTTTTTTTTAAATTTGTTTACCTGGGGTCTGAAATTCCTTATGCTACTGCCTGGGGTAGTCTAGCATTAAGACATATTATTAACAAGTTTTAATGACTAGCGAAAGAACGCCTCTCTCTTCATAAGGAATGCAGGTCACATGAGGATCTGTGAATGGATCGCTGAGCGTCCATATAAGCTCTGCATTTGCAGAGGAGAGAGGATTAATTCTACCTGTGATCCAGTAAAGATTTTATGGTAGTAAAAGCACAGGTTTTTAAAGTAATTGTAGCATGTAAACTTCATTAGTGTGTGCAACACACTTAAAAAAGAAAATTTAAGTTCAACCAATTGTACGTTCTTTAGGCTCAAGCGGATATGGAGCAGGTGCGATGAGTTAGAGTTGACACTGTGTGAGGTGCAAAGAGAGGTGTACTCTTGAGCGAAGAGACATCCTCTAAATTTTTCCAGGAAGGAGAATTACCATTAATAATATGGCTTCTGGGAATAAGACTATTCGCTTGCCACAGAAGCCAGGATTTCCTCTTGGCTGTTAAATACTATAGGTAGAACTGTGTTGGAAAGTTCCTCTCATAGCTCCTATGTCCTATGAACTTATCCTTTCTGTAGCTTCAAAGAAACAGATTCAATTGGCATGTTTTCCATGGTGTTTTTCCATGGTAAGCCTTGCACTTTCTCCTCTATCTTGTCTAGTTGCAGTTTTACACTTTTTGCAAGTTGCTTATAATAATGTATTTGTACTCGGGGTGTTTGGTGCTATGGATTGTGAACGGTGTTCCAATGACACTTCAACGGTGTAATGCAGTGGCATATTGCTACGTCCAGGAAGACAGGAGCGGAGAGCAGTGGTAGAGAAAATGTAAATGAGTGTTGGGAGACAGATGTATGCAAGAAGAAAAACTTCTTGCATTCAACTTTGAATCCCACTGTCTTGTACAATGCCGAGCCAACTTCCCAGTGATCTTCTCTAGGATCGTCTCGCAGAGTCTGATCCCATGTCCTTCTAAAACTAATTTTTCTTTCCTTGTTGAATTTGCCTGTGCCTACCCCTCCACTTTCTCTCATGAGGATGCTGTGGACTGCTATGAGGTCTCCCCTCAGTCCCCTTTTCTCCAGACCAAGCAAGCCATGAAACCTCAACAGTTCCTCATATGGCTTCCCCTCCAGAACCTTAGCCATCTTTGTAGCCCTCCTTCAGACACACTCTAATAGCTTTTTTGTCTTTCTTGTGTTGCGGTGCCCAAAACTGCACACAGGACTCAAAGTAAGGCCATACCAGAGCAGAGCAGGACAATCGCTTTTCCTAGACTGGCTGGCGATGCTGTGCCTGATGCACCCCAAGATGTGATTGGTCCTCCTGGCTGCCGGGGGCACACAGTTTATGTATATTCAATTTGCTATTGACCACGACCTCCAAGGTGCCTTTCTTTGTGGCCGCCCTCCAGCCTCTCGTTCCCCGGGCCATACGCACACTCATTATAAAAAAACAGACCTTGCGTGCCTCTTGCACGCACATCTCATGCATGAATGAGGTAAGGGGTTCAGTCCAATGGCATTTATTTTGAAAAGCAGTATCTGCAGCATCAGGGAGGATGCTGGTGCAAGCTGCAGAAGTGCTGGAGGAAATGAAAAATAGTATAATAATGAACAATAAATAAATAAATAAATAACCTTAAGGATAGGGTACCACTGGTCTCCTCTTGCATCCTGGAGGAGCTAACATTCACAAAAAATCAGATCCCGCATCCGTGGAATATGATGAGCAAGACCATTAATCTTGTCACATGCATTTTGTGCACTCAGGTAAGACCCCTTCTGGTTACCTTATGTTATTTATAGTTCTCTACAAATGATGATGTCATGAGGGATAAAGCTTTTGTGTTACTCCTCCTTTCCACCCCCCGTGCCTCTCTCCACCCTCAAATTCCAGATTCTCCTTCCAGCTTTTAGGCTGTGTATCTTGAAGTGAAATTTAGGCTTCATCTCTTTCCTTCCACTACAAAGGGAAATTTCTAATCCCTTCCACCCTTTGCTGGATAAAGTGAGGTCATACTTATAAATGCAGGCATTTCTTAGAAGCCCTTTCATATTTTGGTATCTGTCTAAATCTTCCTTTTGCTCTGTTCGTTTTCTGAAGGATAATCCACTCTTAGCAGAGGACTCCAGTCTGGGTGATGGCAAACACCTGAGCAAAAGCAATATTGACATCTCGGGAATCACAGAGGATGAGAAGCAAAGGCAGCCGCTGCCTCGGAAACAGAGTGACTCATCCACTTATGACTGCGATACTATAACCCAACATCACACTTTCCTCTCTAGGTAACTAGTGTTCGGTGACCAAGTAAAAGAAATAGGCTTGCCATTGAATGGAGCCTGTTAGCACCAGAGCACAGAGGCGTTGTTGTTTGTGGTGTGTTTCTGGAGGTTTGCTTAAAGTTGTTGTCCTCCCTCAAAGAAAACCGTGGATTTAGTGGGTCAAGTATGAATCTACTCACGTCTGGAGAGTTTTTTATTTAATCTTTATTCAGTTGCGAAGGTGTAAAACATGCAAAAACAAATGAGCAAAGTTCTCTTTCTTCAGTATGGCCCACTCAAAACAAGATGAGTGAATACTTTATAATCGTAAATTTCTGTTACTTGTTTCTTTCTAATGATCCCTCAGACTTCACTGTCAGGATTTTTATTAATCTCTAGTGAGATAACTGCTTTAGGTGCTCCCATTGGTCTTTGAGCTATTCAGATCAGCTTTAAAACAACAACAAAATATCCCTGCATAAACATTCAGCTTAAATGAGGAGATGATTGGGGGGAGAAGTTAACTTAGCTTTCCTTTATCCTGAAAAACCTTTGAAATACGTGAGATGGGAACGTAAGAATTCCCTTTGTCTCATTATTCCTGCTAGTTTTAAGCTTTTTGGTTTTTTACTTATGTGAATTACTTGGGCTTTTGTTTCCTCTATCTATCATCCTCTTTCCTTTATTTCATTGTGAGGAATGCAGAGGGAGAAGTCTTACTGCACGTTGAAGATTCAGTTCTGCTAGAGTTGAGTATAGTGCAGACTTACTGCTGTGCTTTACTTCAAGTCTGGCAGTTTCCTTAGTAGCAGAGTAAGGTAATTCTATAGTCTTGCTTTTTGAACGTCCTTTGTTTTTGTTGACTCTTCTGCATACATTTTCAAACCACTGCATTTTTTGGATATTGATGTTTTGCAGTGTTTTCCCACTGATGGTTGTTTTTCTCTTGTCTGCAACTGAAAACATGAAGATTTTTTTGGTCTGTCACTTTTAGATTCTTTTATAGGAGAAATACGGTGTTACATTTAAAGCACAGTGTTGCCTTGTATAAAGTACTTCAGGCTTGTGGGTAATGGGATAACAGAAAGAACAGTTTTCTTCCAAGCCTTTTTCATTTCCTTTGTATCTATGATTTTAAATTGAAAACTTTACATGAGCTGAACTTAGATGAGCAGATAGAATTCTTACCTTCCATTCACATTTTGGACTCCTCAAACTTCATGCTGTTGCTAAGTTGTTGAGGAACAACTGAACAAACACAAGCTAAAGACAGCGGAAAAAATTCCTCAATAAGGTAAAGAGGGGGGCAAAACCAAATGAAAACAAACCATGTCAGTCTCTGACCTACCCTGTACATAGAGAGAGGTTCCAAGCCTTTGGTTTCCTGTCTGTCAGGCTTGCTTAAGAGCATTAAGACTTTTTCCCCACGATCTCATTTACTGAAATTTAGCAGAGGCATATCAATGAAGGCAATGAGGTTACAGTGATCGCTCTTGTCTTTTACAGATGATTGTTACAGAGATCATACTTTCAAAGAAATGTTGACGTGCATGCTGTGGTTGTGTTTCGGTGTGTTAGCTTGTGCCCTTTGAGTGCTTGTGGCATAAAGAGGTAACTCCAGACTGCTGTGCCGATGGATTTAATTCTTGCCTTCAGTTCTGCCCTAAACCAGGCCCTAAGTTACAGTTAATAACATTGGGTTATAAACTGGGACTCTCACCAGGTTCTCAGATGGAAAGAAGGCTTGGCCTGATTTGGGATCAGTCTTTAGGATTTCTTGATTCTGATCCATGCTTGGCCAGAGATTTGGTGTGTAACATGCAGATAACTCATGAGGACTTCACTTATGGCTCTGATTGAAGTCAACACGGTCAGGTTCTCTCAGTCGGGCTCTGCACGCTCCAGAGGCATGTTCTGTCCCACAGATGGGGACGGCAGGTTTATAGGCTACTTTTCTGTTTTTGAGTGTAGCTATTTCTTCTCCAGCAGAACTAAATGATAGATGAGTCTTTTCTCTGCCAGTAAGGAATAAGTGGTCTGTATTTACCTCATGCATACAAAGTAAGTGGAAGTGTTTTAAATCATTAAAGGATTGAAATCTGTCCATAAGCATCACTGATTTTGACCTGTTAAAAACAGTTGAAAAGTAGTGAAATTCTAGGTCATAGCTCTGGGAGCAGATTACAACAATGGTTTTCTGTGTACCCAGATAACATACTTCGACTGTAACCTTTTAATACCATTGTCCTTACACAACTTTAGTAGGTTAGAATTGGTAGCAAAAGTTTCAGAATAAACTTGCATACATCTGTACTCCTAAAAGGGAGGGGAGGTAAGCTTCAATATTCATGGTCCTTGTGAAACTTTACCAAGTATCCTGCAGACTAGCTGTAGGAAACTCTTGCATGTTGAAGATAGTAAATTTACCGAATACCTGCGCTGAAAGTAATGGCTGCTATACTGCAATAACATTCTATGGTTTTAAGGCGTATTGCTTGGATCTAAATGCCAGTGCTGGAGCTTTCTAAGCATCCCGTTTCGGGAATGTTCTTTTTTTCTTTATTATTTTTATATCATACAATATATTTTCTATATTTTATAATTTTTATTATTATAAAAATAATAAAAATAATTATTTTAAATTATTTTTTAATAATCACGTCTCCTATGTGCCTGCATCTGAGATTGCAATATCTCTGTAAACTCACGTGCGGCGAAGTGTTCTTTGCATATGAAATAGGAAGCAATTTAGTTAAATTTCTTTCGGCCAGACATATGCCAATCTGGAGTTTGCAGAAGACCATATTAACTATGTTTCTGTACGGACTTCTTGAAAACTGTAATGGGGCAATACCTTTTATAATTATTTTCTTTTTTATTAAGGCCCTCTTTATTATTTTTAATTGAGTATTTTCTTTGTTCAGCATCCACTCAAGTGTGTTGAAAGATGGTGCAGACCTTCCTCCTGTGGACTCCAGTCTCTCGGAAGTAAATCTGGGCCGATTTGAATTTGAGGTGTCTGATTTCTTCCTATTTGGATCGCCTCTTGGTTTGGTGCTGGCCATGAGGAGCACTGTTCTGCCTGGCCTGGACGGTAAGCTCTTCTCGGGGTTAAAATATAGGATGTGTAATGGCCTTTGTAAACGAAGAGGCTCACACAAAAAAGAGGTAAATGAAGGAGCCTAGTTAAAGATTAGGGAGTAAGGTAAGTTTCTTCCCTTTAAAACAGGAGAATGTTAATTTGGGTAGGTACTGAGGTAATGAGGATCATTCCACGGATTTCCCTGCTCACTTACGAAAGTGTGATTTACGTTCTGCTGTTAATCATATATTCCATGTCATACAACGTGAAGCTCACACTCTGCCAAGGATCTGTCCTTGAAAACAGTACCAAAAATAACATCTATGCTTGGTTCAGCGTTACCTCTTGTTCGTGTCTCAAGTATGTTTTATAAATACTTTAGTCATTCCTTTACTCTTGTGGTTAATAAGCTGACTGTTATAGCATGTAATGCAGCATTATACAAACTATACTAAGTTTAATGGGCCTGTAATGAATTGGTTTGATTCAGTATTAATGAGTACGGGTGTGGTGAAAAGAGACTACGTGGACATCTATCTTTCATGATCATCTCTCACACCTTAGCAGTCTCATGTGATTGCCCACCTGAGTATAAGTTATGTTCAGTGCTGCGTGTTTAGTTAAAGGGTTGTCTACTAACTGAGTAAATGATTTAAGATTTGCATTCTCAGTTGCGGCCCCAAACCCTCAGGAGCTGCACACCTTCAACAAACATCATAAACGTTGCTTTGCTGTTACAGTATGACCAACCTCATTTCTATACCTGAGCATCCATAAAGTGACTTAAGAAACTGCAGTACTTTCTGTCACCTACCCGCTTCTGCTGTCACCTAGGTTTAAGTCCTCTGGATATCGCAGGCCCATCGGACCATTTTGCTGGTAAATATTTGAAGTGCTGAGCATCACAGCTGTAATGCTCAACAATATATTTACAAGATTTTTAACTTCTTTTTCCTTCCTTGCTTCCATCTATTTTTCTGGCTGCTCTTCACATCTCCTATGTGCCCGCATCTGAGACTGAGATACCTCTGTAAACTCACGTGCAATTAAGTGTTACTTACATATGATATAGGAAACAATTTAGTTAAATTTCTTTTGGCCAGATGCATGCTAATCGGGAGTTTACGGAAGGCCATATTACCTATGTTTCTGTACAGACTCCTTGAAAACTGTAAAGGGGCAATACTGATCTCTCTTTCTCTGTCTCATTCTTAACCAAGTGTGCCAGGTCCGACCAGCCTGCGGCCAGGTGTACAGTTTCTTTCACTCTGCTGACCCCTCTGCCTGCAGACTTGAGCCGTTGCTGGAGAAAAGATTCCATCTCCTTCCTCCATTCAGTGTCCCACGGTACCAGAGATACCCACTAGGGGATGGAAGATCTCTCCAGTTAGGTACGGTGCCTGTTTTCGTAGCTCTCATTTCCTTTTGTTCTCCTAAGTGTTCTCTCTTTACACAGCTCAAGAGAATTTGAAGTAGCAATGTGCTAACATGCTAAAAACAAGTCATCTGGGACTGAGTAGCGCAGTGTGGAGCCAAAAAAGTGTGGAGCCAAAAAAGATTACTAAGAAAAAGATATTCTTATGTGTGAGGTTTGCAATACTAGTTGTGTTAGAGAGGGGTTGGAAGGCAATACCACCGTCCTAGTTGAAGGTTCCGCCTTTCCTGGCTATGAGGAATGCAGCTGCTTCAAGCAAAGTTATCAGTAATGCTTTTACTTAAGAGCACATCTGTTCTTACATGTTTCAGAAGACCTCGGGAGGAAGGTTGTGATGTGTTTCATTGAGTAGAGGTATTACTCTGGCTTTGTCAGAATGGCATGAATGAATGAGAATTCTATTCCATTCTATTCCCTTTGAAAAAGGCAAACCAGTAGATAGCCTTGCTGATAATTCTAAAGTAATTTGCTCCTGTCAGACAGAGGACCAGAGAAGTATCACAGACTCCCTGTTCTGTGTACTTCTTCTCAGAAAATTACTTTAAAATGAGTAGGGTTGAACGTAAAGTAAAATAACCTCCCAGCATCACTACCCAGTTTGGAAAATCCTGGCCAAAATCCACCCAGCTGCCATTGCACTTTCGTGGCAGTAGGGTGTGCTTTCACTATAAGTCGTCCTGTGTCACGCTATTCTCACTCTG
This sequence comes from Acanthiza pusilla, assembly GCA_036630365.1. Taxonomy (NCBI): domain Eukaryota; kingdom Metazoa; phylum Chordata; class Aves; order Passeriformes; family Acanthizidae; genus Acanthiza; species Acanthiza pusilla. The sequence continues at coordinate 11,597,220 of JAXCHO010000048.1, forward strand.
AAGGAGAAAGTTTCATCCATGGGCATTAAATGTGATATTATTCAGGAAAATGCTCATTAGCCCTGTATTTAAAAATGAATGCATAAATAAACAAGGTATATGCACAAGCACTAGTTTCAAAACCATGGTGTGCATCCCTTTTTTAAAATGTTATTTTCATTTTTATAACCTGCAGGTGATGCTCTCCACAATCACAGTGGTCTGTTCCTTGAGAATAGCTCTTTGAACATACCTTTCTCTCAGGAGCGTCCTGGATCTCCAAATACATCTGATCAACCACAAGGGAAAGCAAGAAAGTTGAGCTTGGGCAGCACAAATAGTGAAAACTCTGGGTCAACCGAAAGCTTGTCATCAGCGTGCCTCACCAACAGTGAGTGAAGCGTGGTGCCATGTGCTGTTGGTTATGGCAACAGCCTCTCCTTTCACATTGTTTCTGTGAAAAACTTTATTATGAAAATAAAAGGTATTTCTTGAAATTTGGGGAGAATGAGAATAGCCCAGGTTTCTACAATTTTACATAACACAATTTATCTTCCTTTTCTGTTCGTAATTAGATAAAGTTATAGAAAAGAAGTCACAGTTTCATATTAAGGTGCCACTCATAAATAGCCACAAGTTTCATAGTAACAGGGGTTTATGATCACATTCCAGGCATGAAGCGGCATAGATAACATTTGTTATTCAAAATTAAAAGTGCTATAAATAATTATATTGTCCTGTTATGGACTATAGTCATACCTGTGTGTGTAAATTTATACGTGTCTGTCTATCTGTCTCAATATTCGCTTCACCGTTCAGGAAGCATTTACAATTCTTACCGTATAACACGATCGTAAAAGTGCTAGTCTTTCACTGTAAATTTGCCATGGACCGGGAAGCGGCGGGAATCGTGCGGAGGTGACTTCCGCTTCCCAAAACTTGGACCTGGACGAACTCTTCAGATTGCATACAGTTAAGTGACAATGTAGTCGGAAGAAACAGTACTTTCGTGAATGATAGGATACCTTTAACGGACTCAAAATGTCAGGATGAAGAAAGCGGAAGACTTAGTTATCTAGCTGAAAAGTAAAGACAGCAAGGAATTTATTGGTATAGAAATGTTATGCTATTTTGTTTCATTTTTTGTAGTTACTGCAAAGTGGTGGGGAACAAAACGAATAGATTATGCCTTGTATTGTCCAGATGTGCTGACAGCCTTTCCCACAGTGGCCCTGCCACATCTCTTTCACGCCAGCTATTGGGAATCAACAGATGTCGTGGCCTTCATTTTAAGACAGGTAAATTTGCTTCTACTGTGAAAGAGACAGACTAATCTATTTCTCATTCCAAATAGCTATTCATGATTGCAGGTGCAACCCACAGATTTCAGCGAGACGGGGCTTGTGGTTTTGATTTAAACGTGGCATAACCCGCACCCAAATTCTGAATTCTGTGGTTTGCGTCCTGAAACCTGAGTTGGGCACACGAGTTTCTTGGTAAGCGTGCAATATTTAGGTTGCAAGAATGCGTATGATGTGTTAGGGTTCTGCACATTCACGAGTTGGACTTCGGCGGGTCCTTGTGGGTCCCTTCCAATTCAGGATATTCTGTGATTCTGATTGTCGTTGGATGTTGCCAGCCACAAGCCAGATCCTGAGCATATCACCTACTGCAGTAGTGAGTTACACCCAAAAGGGATAATAACCATTCTCTCTGACTAGATGTACAGAGAATCAATACAGATGAGGTCAGGAGTCTGACGTCTGCCACATAAAGGACATTAAAAAATGCTTCTGTTGTGAATGCTGCTTTACTGACTTTGCGGGCCATAATCAGATGATGTGACTGTCACTTGATACCATCCTAATGTTTTCGCCATGTTCTCTGGAGCAATGTGCAGGTTCTGTTGTGAATGGAAAAGCTGTTCGATAAGTGTTTGAGATTAAGTGCTGGCCAACAGAGTGAAAGCAGTTTCTTTGTGCACTTAATGTGAACATGTGGCTTTACCTCTCTCTACTTCCATTATGCTTTTGGCTCTGCAGTGTCATTCAGCTGGGGCAGCAGTGTAATTTCTCTTTCTTTGCCGAGTACCAGGACACCCCAGGCCACACACTATTAACTAAAATATTAATATAATTTCAGGTGATGAGGTATGAGAATGTAAATTTCAAGGAAAATGACAACCTGGATCCAGAAACACTAAGTCCGTCCAATCCACGAGAAAAATGGCTACGCAAAAGGACGCATGTCAAATTGAGAGTAAGTTTAACTCAATATATAAGGCAGCTATGGAGCGTGAGTTCGTCAGAAATTTAAATGGAGTTTGATCTCCCCAGGTAGGAGTTTACTTAACTGATTATTGCTGAGGTGCTGAAAACCGCTAACTTAATCCAGAGGCGGGCGGATTAATGGTTAGGGAATAGGAGCAGTTTTTTCTCGGTTTGTCACTATGTGTTCCGAGAAAGTATATTTCTTTAAATAACAGACAGGCCCTTAGTTTCCATTATGCAAAGAAGTTTCTTTTATGCTAGACAAATGCATAAGTCAAGCAAAAAAATTTCCTCCATTCTTCAGGTGCTGATTTGGTTAGCGATGTCAATTAAAATGCATCTGCCCTGCGCATATTGACGTGGATCTACAGCACCGCTTGAAATGAAAGATGATTGCCTTTCCCTTAAATGGTCCTCTCTTATTTGGTCATCTTGAGCACTCTCTCTAGAAAGTCTATTCAGGAACCCACCATTAGTGGAAATCAGTCTCCAGCTGAAATGGGAACGCAGTTCCGCTTGGTTCTCTAAGGTGCGCCGTGACGTACCTCAGACATGCGGTCCAGGACCGTGTTTCTGCGTCACCGTTCATAATATAATAGAGACGGTAGCCTTGTGACAAAAGCAAACGCTACCATTCCCATCTTCTGCTCTCATTTCAGAATGTGACTGCTAATCACCGAGCTAATGATGTCATTGCAGCAGAAGACGGTCCTCAGGTACTAGTTGGGCGCTTTATGTACGGACCTCTGGACATGGTGGCTTTAACAGGTGAAAAGGTGAAGTCTGAGTAACCGATTTTCTTAGTTTTACTAGAAACAGTTGTTGTATGTAGCACAAGTGTATAACATCAGAGAAAGCCTTACAGTGAGGGGAAATATGTCACTAGCCCCCACTACTTCAGCAAAAATACACTGTAAAGTGGATTTTCCTGACAGCTGACCTTTTTCTGAGCTCTTGTCTCTCTTACCCGGTTATGGCTGTCTCCTGTGGTTAGTGGTGAGTGTGCTGTGCAGTGATTTCTGAATCTGCCATCCAGCTGTACCACCTCCAGGAGACAATTAACTTTCCGTGGAAGGAGGAAAAAGAGTGTTATAGTAGTTGACAAAGAACTAAAAGAAAGTTGTTCATCATCCTATCCATGTAAAACAACTGGATAAAAGAATAGGCATTCTAGAGGTTAAGTGCCTGCTGTTTCTGTTGCTCGTGGGCGAGTAAAGATTCATTTTAGAAATTAGTAGTAATGTGACACAATTGGAACTGTCATTCCTAAAGCTGCCTGCGGAAGCCAGGCTTACAGCTAATAAAGCCAAGCATTGAGCGAACACGCACATTCCTATTCACTGAGATTGTAAGACCTTCTGTGCAAATTAAGAGAGCAATGCTGCCGAGCTGAGGGCAAAACTGAAGCATGGAGGCTTCTCTCGGCCTGTTTCAAGTCCAGCCAAATATTTAATATCCTTTATGTTAATTTTTATTAAATATTTCAATTGAGGAAAACCATATCAATGGAATATTTTGATAATTTTGAAGTGTCTTGGTTGTAGGCGAGGTTATGATTTGAAAAAGATTTCATTTCAATAACGAGATGAGATTTTCCATTTTGTAGGTTTAGTGTGCAGAAAGGTAATATAGCCATCCAAGATAAAATTATCTTTTTCGTAGTTTAGGGTTCCTGCCAAATTTCTGACCTCTATACCTATGTTTTGCACTTGTAGAGCTAAGTTCAGTGTTTTAAATTACAAAGGCAATAAATTACGAAGGCAATAAACTCTCATATCATATGTTCGGAAGTATTTGCATATTGAGAGGGCTCTCTTCGAAGTTCTTACTCAATCATGAAATTCCTTCAAGTTGTCTTGTGAGCTTTAACTACCAGCCATGGCTGGAGGTACTAATATTATCTAGGCTTGGTAGGCCTTGTAAATAAGAGAGTGTTTTGTTGACTATCGCACTAGATTACCATTTCATTGGTTTTGCAGGTAGATATCTTCATAATGACTGAGCCATCTTCGGGCAGGTGGGTGTATTTTGACACAGAGATATCTAACAGCAGTGGACGAATATCCTACAACATACCTGAACAGAAGAGACTGAGAGTTGGCGTGTATCCCATCAAAATGGTGGTCAGGTAATAGCTCCAAGCTGTAACTAAAGCTGCAGTGGGTTGTTGTGATCGGGAAGGAACTCCAAAACGGAGCAAAAACTTCCTTTGAATCCCTGTTTGGGAAATTAAATCAAAGAGGTGAATTTACTTGAAACAGAACGAGTTGTTTCCCATCAGTTAAGTCCGAAGTCAGTTTACAGTCTTAGGTAGTGCTAATTGAGGAAGATAAAATGGTTTACCTCGGTTTAATAGAAAAGGCAGTCAATTCAAGAAAATGGACTGATACACAAATAAAATCGTATTCTAAAGTGAAGCTTTAGAGTGCAGGAGTAAATTTCAAAGAGGAACAAAATAAATTATCCTGTCTTTGCTTATTAGGCTGTGAGCACATATTGTAAGAATCTTCATCATCAGACAAAAACTTAGTTTTCAAATTACAGGTTTTAGGGAACATGATGGGAAGAGCTTTAGATTTAGTAAGATGGGAAGAGCTTTAGATTTCCTTGTTATTTATCCATTTTTTAACATCCAGTTCTCCTGGGGAAAATACATCATAAGGAAATGTGTTTCATATGTTTTTACACAAGAAGAGCCACATATCACTATATTGTTTTCGGCTTTTTTCTTTTTTTTTTTTTCTTTTTTCTTTTTTTTCCCTTTTTTTCTTCTTCATTCTTTCTATTTTTTTTCCCCTCAACTGGCATTCGCATTCCCATTGTAAATTGCAAGGTCAGAGGGTGGCTAATGCTCATATTACCAGCTGTTAAGCTTATGAAGAAAATTCAAGTAGTACTTGGAGTACTTCAGACTGATTTCCAGATATTTTTTCTAACTCTTTTAGTTGTTTGTACATATGTGGTTACTTATTAAGGTCAGCTTCCAAATTTCTCTTTGGAAAACTATTTCCTACAAGTGTAAGTTTTAATTGCCCCACGTAAGACTTAAATCAGAAGCCGTATTTGATGGTAATTTTTAAAGCTGTAAGTATAGACAAATCTAATTTCACACCTTAAGTAGAACGGAGAGAAAATACATTCTGGCATTTTGCTTTTGAAATTAATTTATTGCTTTGACTCTCCAGAGGGGACCAGAGCAGTGCTGCAAGTTACCTGACAGTACTTCCCCGAGGAATGGAATGTGTTGTGTTCAGCATTGATGGTTCCTTTGCAGCAAGTGTTTCTATTATGGGAAGCGACCCCAAAGTCCGAGCAGGGGCCGTTGATGTCGTCAGGTAAATGAGTTTTGAACACTTTGAATCTCTGACTTTCTGCTTGAGCACAGTAGGAAGAAAAAGGGCCGTTTGACTAAACGGACGGCAGTTCTCTAACGGCCAGGATTCTTTCTTTGCAGATTCATTTCTGTATTTTCTTGGACAGTAGATCTGCCTGAATTTCAGACTAATCTTAGAATGCTGTGGATTACTTTGAAATTTGTAATTTAAGTTGCTTAAAGATAAAAAGTTGCTTCTCGGGAATATTACCCTTAGGTGTGTGCAGTGAACTAATAAAGATTCCATGTGTATGTTGTGTTTCACTAATTTCAAATAAGGACATATTTGTACTTCAAAAGTATCAGATGCCAGGAATGCAAGAATGTCTTTTGGAGGAAATATTAAAAGGCCTTTTAATCCATTCTCGTGGGTCAGTTAATATTGCACTGGATGGGAAAAGGCAGTTATCATTTTGGAACGTGCGTGGGAATGTAGAAATGTCAGATTTCAAGGGTTTCCATTCCTTACAGTTGAAATGGCAGGAAATCTCATTAAAGATTTCAAAAGTAGCCATACCTAATGTGTCTCAAGGTTTATCTAAGTACATTTTTAAATGGCTCTCGTATTTTAGATAATATTTTCTATAAGAATGTCTCTTGCTTTCCTCCATCTCCCCCAAGGTGCAGACATTATTGCTTCATTTCTCGATCTGAGCAGAAACTTAGGCATTCTGCTTTCCACTTGTCGAAGGATAACATCTGACTTCTAACCGGTCTGAGAAAAGATGCTGACCTGGCCCGTGGGTGCCGTTTCTCTTTCTGCACTTTAACTACAATTTAACTGCTACAATTTAACTGCTTCTTCTGACAGGCATTGGCAGGACCTGGGATATCTGATTATCTATATCACTGGCCGTCCAGATATGCAAAAACAGCGTGTGGTTTCGTGGTTGTCCCAGCACAACTTCCCACAAGGGATGATCTTCTTCTCAGATGGACTTGTTCACGATCCACTGCGACAAAAGACCATTTTTCTCCGGAATCTTGTGCAAGAGGTACTAGAAACCTGTTTATATATATATTAAAACCTCTTTTTAGAGAATGTCATTCAGTAGACATCTCCCTTCTTTCTGAACGGTAAATCTTACCATCACAAAGTCTTTTTGCCATTCCTCATTTCTCATTAAAGAGCAAGGAAAGCTGATAAAACGTCCATAGGGACCTCCAGTCATGACAAATAAATAAATTAACTGCTCGTTCTTTCCTGTGCACATAGCTGTAGCTCTTCTTGGCGTGCGGGCCTACCGATTTAGCTTCCCGTGGTTTACGGAATGAAATTTTTAACTATGAACTCATGTGCTGCTTCATTGCAAATAAAGTGCCAGCCTTGTAGTTGCCTGGTGTTCCACAGAGCGTTCACTTTGGAAGTAATGTTTGTTTCAGTGCCACATCAAAATCTGTGCCGCGTACGGTTCCATGAAGGATATTTCTGTGTACAGTGTCTTGGCTCTGTCGCCATCCCAGATCTACATAGTTGGACGATCCACTAAGAAATACCAGGCGCAGTGCCAAGTAAGTAACTCTTCCTATTCAGTCAGGAAGTCCTAGGGAAGACAAGGCAATGCATGCAAGTGAATGCACATGCAAACTCACACAGAAAGTGGCGGTGGTATTTCAAAGATGGGCAGTATGGATTACGAATGAGGCATTTTCCGGAAGGGCGAATAGTAAAGAGAATCGAGTGGTTGCAGGTTGTATCTACAAGTGCATGCATTGCGTATTTCTGAATGACAAAATAGAACGGGTCACTTAGAAAACGAAGCGAGAGAAGAGGACTTATTACTACTCTGTAGGTGTCTAACTGGGATGTCAGTGATCAAAATTTAGTTCCTCATTGAGCTTGTAGATCAAGGCAGCAGTAATTTGTCACTCCCTTTCTTTCCTTCCTATTTCAGTTCCTCAGTGAAGGTTATGCAGCTCACTTGGCCTCGCTGGAGTTCGGTCTCCATTCACGACCCAAAAAGAACAATTCTCGGATGATGTTGAGAAAAGGCAGCTTTGGCCTCCACTCCCAACCTGAGTTTTTGCGCAAGAGAAACCACCTGCGCAGGACTATGTCTGTACAGCAACCTGACCCGCCTTCTTTGAACCCCAAGCCAGAACGCGCTCAGAGCCAGCCTGAATCGGACAAAGATCATGACAGGCACTTGCCCTCCATTGCTTGGGTTCGAGGTGGAGCTCACAAATTTGAATCTGTTCCCTAGGAGGATCGGCAATATAGATCTTGGGTGCACCCCACTAGACTTACAGGCATGCCTTCAAAGATGGTATCTAGGCGGCTCCAAACTCAGAGAGGTAGGCGAGAACTTGTACCTCGGAGTCTTCCCTGTTCTGAAATCTGCCTTCTTACACGGAGTGGGACGCTTGCAGTCTCTTCCTCTTGTCACGTTTATTGGGAAAGTTTAAAACAATCTAAAACTATCGCAAGTTTGTTATCATAGCAACAGGAAATCTCTTCGATTATTTTTTGAAACAGATATAATATGTGCAATAAGAGGAAAAGATATTAATTTTACTCAGAAGAATTTTGGTATCAGCTAACAAGCTGCACACGAAACAATATAAACAGTAGGTCCCATAGGTTACAGAGGAGGTTTACACTTTAAACATTAAATAGTCACATCTGTTTCCACTTCACTTTTCAATAAAGTGATAAAGGGAAGCAGCAGTGGGAACTACAATAGCAGGTGGTTAGGATTTGTATAACTAGATGCTTTTTGGGTGCCTTAAACCCAAGGTTTCCTTTCAGCCTACAGCGTTGGTCAACAGACTCCAAGGTGGGCACTCTCGTTTGTGTGAGGTGCTGGACAAATAAATGAGAGAACTTCACTTGTGAACCAAACATAAACACTTCATGTTAAATATAAACATGTCTGCTGCAGTTTGAACCCAGTTAGTGTTGTTGTAAACAAGGTAGTGTGCAACTGTACAAAGATCACATTGTTTGTGGAACTCGGTGACTGTGCGAAAATGTGTGGACTACTCTAAAGATGATAGTTCTTTTCTTCTTGGTCCGAGAGTCAGATCCTAAGAGGGCAAGTTAGAGGGAACCGTTTTACTAAGGGATCTGCAAACTTCAGGGCAATCGCTTTTTAAATTATTCTAACTAAAATCTTTACATTGGAAGAAAAAAAGGTAATGAAGTGAATCGGTAAATTGTTTACCTTCTCATGCTTTACGGCAACTGCTGTGTTAAGACAATCTGTAGCATTCAGAATTATGGCATTTGACCTTCAAAGAGTGGACGTGCGAAATTACAGGTGCCAAATAGACATTTTTCTACCGATTTAAATTTCTCTCTGATCTCTCAATGGACTTACTAGAAGTAAAATGTGTGACATTTTCCCTAAGCAGTAATATTTCTAAAGCGTTATACTTAATTTAACACAGTAGCAGTTTGCAGATTCTTCATTCACGCAGATAATTCCACTGAGAGAAATTCGTCGAGAGAGCTTTAATGACTGAACTGATGCATTTTAAAACCTGCAATGAAGTTACAAGTGCGCATAGAAAACCCTTTTTTTAAGAGTTAAAAATGGACTAATGACACTGAGAAAGCTTGAAGTCAATAGGACGTTTCTTTTTCAGGTTTGTTTTTTGTTTTTTATTTCAGGGAATTGGGGTAGAGAGGGTGTTGTGCCTCTCCACCCGCCTTTCAGGTTTCACTAGACCAGAAACAGTCTCTCAACAAGTTGGTTAATGATTTTGAAAGTTAACATGTAAAACAAGAAATGCAATGGAAAACTAGTAAGACGGTGCAGAAGTAAACCTAAGTCTATACTCCCTGTTAACCCTAAAGTTCAATGTGCTTTTGGAAGGGGACGGGAGCGTAGCTTTTGCCTTAAGAGGCAGCAAAGTAGCTTGTAAGCAGAGATCTTTGATTTATATTTTCAGACGTTACTCAGAAAGATTGTCAGTTACCTATTCCAAACTTCTTGAAATATCTCTGGCACATCAGTAATTATTTTTTTTTTTTTAATAGTGCTTCCTTTAAGGGAAGGGGTAATCTCAGCTGAAGATTAAGGAAAGATGTAAAGAGTTAGGTAGCAAACACTTATTGGGAGCAGGTAAATATATTACAAGGGGCTAGGGTTTTATGCTCTGTTGCCAAGTCAGCCAGCTACAGAAGCTAAATGGAAGATAATTTACAAAGTGCATTGAAGCAGTCTTCACATTTACAAATGCTTTCTCAAGCAGTATCATAGTTCTTGAACCCATGAAATTGGAGGAATTATTCTGTGTTCCATCTTGGCCCTCTGCACGTGTTAATTCTAATCACGTAGCTCGTTTCTTCTCCTGTGCTCTGCACTGGGAAGAGGTCGCACAGGTGCACCAGATTCCGTCTCTTTCCGGTGGGTTTACTGTTAGCGTGCTCCTGCTCATTCATTTTAAATAAGCACTGGAATGCAAGGCTTGTGAGAGAGGAACTCTCTAGGAAAATTTTAAGTTTGCTGAGGGGTCTAAAATATTGACTGATCAAGAAGTTCTGTTTAAGCACAAGTGCTGCGTAGCATGTCTTCTGACAGTAATAGCTATTCCTGTTCAAAGCTACTGTTGCTTTAGTCATCTACCTCTATCACCCAAGAGACTTGAAAACCTAGTTTTTTGTTTTAAATTGCTGTCGTAGAAAGGTCTACTTCCTTTCAAAAGAGGGATCTGTGTGTAATTCTGTGACTGTATTGAAGGAAATAGTGTCTGAGTACAAGGTTAGAAAAATGTCCTAAAGGGCTGTCTTTTACTCTTGGAAACATAATGTCATTTTGCAGGATACCATGTCATGAAAACTCTGATTTTGTGCGTTTCTATTAATAGCTAGGTCACCTTTACAGCAGTCACTGTGCTGGCTTTCCTTAAGAATATTAGGAGCTAATAGCAGTAAAATATGTGTGTGTGTGTGTGTGTGTGTGTGTGTGTGTATGATTTAGAGTGGTAACAATTTCAAAGCTTCTACTCATGATATTGAAATCAAGCTAAAAATACTCTCCCTAACTTTGTTTTTGTGCAATATATGACAGCTTATATGGCATTTGCATCATTCTGGTACTGCTGATTGTTCATGGCTAGAATGGTTTATCTTGTGATCACACACTCCAGCTGTACACTTTAGCAGAACAGTGATGCAGGAATTTTAGTCACTCAACTTGTCCCCATGAAAATGCATCCAGTCATTCATGGGTATTCAGCTTGCAATTGGATTTCAGTTTTACTTGCATTTTCATGGAAGATCAGTCCCCTAGGCAGGCCATTTGCTGAGTGTAAGTTTTATCCTACAGTCATCTTATTCTTGATTGCAAGTTCTCATTGCTGCAGTTTCTGTGTAGTGAGCACTTGCTTAAACTACATAGGCTATGAAAAGTGTTTTAGCATACATGAAAGGGAAAGGGTCAGGTAAGTCAGGTGGGTGTGCCCACAGAGCATACGTTAGACTCATCAGTCGTTTCAGCACCATCAGTTGTTTAGTGCCTCCGGTCTGTAACAGAAAAGCACATTCTTTTAACGTGCTGGAGGAAGCATAAATGAAATTGTCAAATACAAAATTTTAAGTCCAGTGGGTGCTAAGGCTGCAGCATGGGTCAGTGCAAACTAAGCCACAGCTGAAGGCATTTACTTCTCTGTCCTGTTAATATGGATCCATTTTAAATTACTGTACAAAAATGGCTGTGATTAATAGCAGTGGTGAGATATTGTGCAAACACACCTTCACGACCGTGGTATTTTGGTTTTGTCTATGCATATGTGTGTATAGTTGCCAGAAGACATTTAAGTTTCGGTTTTGCTTTCACAGCAAATTTGTAACAGATATACATTAGAAAAAAAGAACAAAACCAACACAAACACAGCAACAATGGCTGTCTGTTCAATTTTGTTGTCTAGCTAGGTAAGTTTGGAAAGAGATATCATTGTATAGATTGCAGAATTGAATAGTGATGTTAATCCGAATCTGCTTATTTTTAATAACATTTTTGTTCGCATACACTAGTGCTCTTGGAATAGATTTTTGCTCGACCAAAGTGTTCCCGTTTAGTTTTGTGGCGTGGTTTGTATCTATTCAGCATAAAGTTTTGTTAGGTGTAAAAATGACACAGTATTGATAATTCTTGTTCATTGGGGTTCATGAGAGCTGTCATTTTTATTCATTTACATTAAACTAGTCTTAATATATACAGATTACTTCACCTTTTCCTCTAGGACCTAGGGAAGTCACTTCCAAACAGCTAAAACTTTCACGGGTTATGTAGAAGCAGAACTATCGGTAAACTATAGAAAAAAAATTACACACCCTAGTCTACGCAAGACAATGACATTTTTTTCAGAAGCTCCACTTATCTGCAAAATAGCCTTTGTTTGCCATTACTAGGGAATGAGTTGTCCTTTTTTTACATTGCAGTCTTTCTTTAGCCAGGACACTACTAATGTGTGTATTTAACAAATTCTCAATACTTAGATCTGTAGTATTATCATGTGCTTCATGGAAAAAATTTAGGCAGGGGAAAATTTTTTTTTTTCCTTCTTTCTATATCCTGTTCTGATTTAAATTCGCCAAAAACTATGTCTATAAGCATTTTAAATAATGTCTGAAACCAGTAGGTATTTTTAGGTTTTAAAGTTTGTAGGTCCAACAATTGTTACCAAACAAATAGGATTTTCCCCATCCCCCCCACCCTTGCCATCTAGGCTGCAGAAAGGTAAGTACATCATCATAGGACCAGATGATTGGAGCACGGGTACCTTTTTTATAAGCTCATTGGCTTGATACTGGAGAGAAGATGATTGTGCGCTACAGTTTCATAATTTTTCTGATTAGAGATTGACACGTGGCATCTGAACTCGGGATCTCTTCACCGAATTGTTCATGTCAGGCATGCCAGGGAGAAAGTGGCACTTTCGTCCTCATCTGGAGCTGGTACAGGATAGAATTCCTATAAACACAAAACTTTCCAGCCTACATTTTCAGCCTCTCTAAGAGCAATGATTCCTCACAGTCCGTGTTCATGGCTTAAGCAGAAATTGAGGGTTTGTCAAGGTAATTAAGATTTCCATTATGTTTAGTCACTCAAAGTAACTATATGTTCCTAGGGAAGAGCCTAAACAGAACCCACATAAAACATGGAATAACCCATTTTCTGGATGAAAAGATCTGTTTTTCAGAAATAAGAAAAGGCCCAAAACAGCTAGAATCCTGTGCCATGGACTCTGGAATCGAAGGCCTGTGTTGGCTCTTTCACTCATTTTAGTTCAATCCCAACATACTATGGGGATTATTACCATTTACCCTCTACTTGTATTTATCTCAATAAGATATCCTTGAAAGTGAATGGAATTTTGGGGGGTTGGGGAAGATAAAACAAATTTGACAGTTCATTTGTCATTTGTATGGATGTACGTATGAGGGGGAAAAGAGAGACACAGGTTTACTGTGACATGCTGGGAGATGGTGTACCGGAGATTGCAGCCTTGAAACAGAATTTACAGATAGCAAGTTTGAAAGGTAGGGTTATTCCTGGATGACTGGTGTACAGCCCAGAACGGCAGTCCTCTCACAGAACCCCAAGTCTTATGTATAACTTGTTTTTCTATTTGTGGGGGAGAAAAGGGGCAGTCCCCTTACACCTGAATTCACACAAGGAAACTTGAAATTGTAGGTGTTCTTTCAGTCTACAGTTTTATTAAATGCATACTTTTAAATATTGTTTGTCAGTGAGAAGGTTCTATCTGGTGACAAATGTTTATATTTCTTATGGCTGCCTTGTAAAAATTCAAAAATGTACAATAATGAATTTCTTAATATTAAATAAGGAGTAAGATTTCTACAACCACTATAGATTTTGATGTGAGCTGGTTTTTAAAATCTTAAAACCGATTAGCCACTTAAATAAAACCTTCCTTGCCTTTAAACAAATGGTGTCACCGATTCTTCTTACCAGTGAGTTGGGAAATATTGGATCATCATTGTACATGTCCCAGCAGCTGGTGGAAACAGTATAAATAGAGGCTGTTTCATCTGTCTGAATTAATACTTAAATTGGAGGTCAACTTTTCACAAAACTCCAACCCACCTTCTTTTTCAAAATCGTAGAAGAAAGTATTTCAGTAACAATGTCACACGATCTTTGTGAAAAGCTTTATAGAAGTAGTTTCGGGACATGCAAAGAGTAACTTTGAGATACTATACTTTTCTCAACTTCTATGTAGAAAAGTGGCTAAAAAACCCTAAAAAACAGCCCACAAAACATACGCGAACACTACGTCAAGAAATAACATAAGCTAAAATTCTGTCATCTGAAACCCTAGAAGTCTTCCAGCTGGAAGGGTTGCTTTCGTGTTTCCAGGCCTCATTAACTGTTTCAATGTTTTAAAGTGGTTTAGTTTGACAAGGGAAAGCAAAAGAAAAATTGCAAGCAAGTTTTAAATCAATACTGACACATAAATCATAGTTGAATGCTTTTTATCTTTACACCTGATACCATTAAAATTTTATTAACACTGGAACTACTAAGTTACATGCACATCTCAAAAATTATCAAGCGGAGCAAAGTTTCCCTAATCAGTCTTTTGCTTGAAGGTTCATTTTAAAGTGCACATAATTGGAGAATCCCGCACAAAGCTTACCACGGAAAACAGCCCTGCTGTTGAATTCTAGAAACTTGAGAAATCTTTGCTTTCATTTGAAATACTAAACTTCGTTATACTGAATGATCTACCAAAAAAGGCCTGTCAAATCAATGTTAATTTTTTTTTAAAAAAGAAGCAAAATACAGGTATCAAATGCTAAGTATACATAATCAAAATACTTACACTGTGATATTGGCTAATAACAGCAGTTACAAGAGGTTACATTAATTGCAGTTACAAATTTCTAGGTATAAATAAAAGACAGATGTAGCACAAAAACAATGTTTAACATTTCTAAAGGAGTGGTAAGAAATTACAAAGTTGCTCTGATTTTTCTGGAGCCAAACTACCTAAAATAGGATTAGGCTAATCCTTAAAGCCATGAAGTAGGAGTCATAATATGGCTCTGTTCTTGTGGCATGAGCAACTCCACAGAATCTCACTTTGGAATGGCAGTTTTGGTTAGAATTCAAAGACACTACTGTTTTATTAACTTCTGGCTAACCAGATGAAAAACTATTCATTTGCTTGTAACCAAAAACAAAAACAAAACAAAAAAAAAATTAAAAACCAAACAAAAAACAAACAAACCAAAAAAAAAAAAAAAAAAGACGCTTTCAAAATAGTAGACCAATCTTCTTCACATGGAAAGTACTTGTGCTAAAACTCATGGCCACTGGATACTGGTTTAAACACTACTCTTATCTAGGATTAGCCTTCATAAATCTGTGGCCCTTGCTTTGGCTGTTCTTACCGGCCGGTTCAGCGTCAGTTTCTAAGTACTTACTGCCTCATGAAAATCACTTTCTAGATGGTTCCCTCATCTCAGCAGGAGATAATACACTGTGGTTGGTACTATTTTGATTCTGTCTTTACTTGAAAACAGAAAGTAAGGGAAGTCCTGAGCTGCTGCATCAAAAAAAAAAACTGTATGTAGCGGCTCCTTTAAGCGTATAGGGCACATCCCTTCAGGTGTTATACAGACCTCTCCTTTATACATGCTCCTAAAATTGGAAGCACAGAAACAATGGTTACAGCCATCTCCGTCTAGGTACCGAGCGTTTGATGGAGTTTCTTTGCTTGCCTACTGATAGCTTCAGAAGGTTTCAGGGATCGATGTGCAGACTGTAAGTTTTGTGCCATTAGACAGTAGTAGTTTGATATTGCTTGTTGCCTACAGAAGAACAACAGGACTTCATTAGCACCATGAAGTCAGTAGAGGTAGTCAACTGATTGATTGTCACAAAAATTGCTGGAAAACAGATGAGAGAAAGGAAGAGCTCTGGTACCTTCCAATGTGTAACTGTTCTAAACACTAGCAAGAACATACTTTGTTACATTCAGTGAACCTAAAGGGCACTACAGCAGTACTGCAATATTTTAACTAGTAAGGGGAGCATTTCTTGTGATACAATCTAATTCATTAAAATGCAAAACATTAGAACAATACATGGAGTTGGAAACAATAATTTGAAATTGAGGTTTGCTTTATCATGAAAAAATTGAAAAGGGAGCTCTAAAATTAAAAGTCATGGCAATTGGATACCAGAACAGAAAGTCTCATGCAAGACTAGAGGCATCTCCAAAGAAGTTCATTTCACAATTATTCCAGTAGGCAACCTACTGACCAGGCAGTGACAGAACACATGGTATGCATCTACACATGCAGGAGAACTGGACCAAATTACATAGCAGAAGCAGTACACATCACTGTTTAAAGCACCAGTCAAGCATTCAAAACTGCTCTCATTTTTCTTGAAAAGTTACAGCAAAGTGTCTTATGCCTATCTTCATTGCTAAAATAGGACATAATATTCAGGATATAACTTTCCCTTTAATAAAAAGAACATGTCCAATGTAATGGGTGAATTGGTGAGCCACCAATACCGTCACAAGCTGATGTTAATCGTGATAGCATGGACTCAACTGCTACGAAAAATCAAGGGATGGAAAAGAAAGGCTGTAAAATCAGACAGTTCAGGAGAATTGTTGGCTCTCTCGTGCTTTGTGATCATTAGTAACCAGTGAGAACTGAACCTGAGTGACAAGAACATTAGTACCATTTCTGGTCTGGGGTGAGAAAAGCTGATGTTTGCATAGGAGGTTCATTGCGAACCGACAAGGACTCACTAATACACAATTTGGAGATGAAGTTTTACAACTGCACAATGATCTGCTATAGCAGAGACAGCCACAGCAAATATGAAGAACCCTGTGGCTCTGCAAAATACTGCCTTAAAGCAGTGTGAGTTAATAAGCCTTCCTCTCTCTAAACAGCAGGTTTTCTCCCCACAGATGCATGCAGGCACAGACGAGGTAAGCGAACAACTACTTTACCTGGTTGCTACTATCTTCAGTTACGAATGAGAGAAACTGTCATATCGCTAGCAGATGGGAGAAGATTGGGAGTGAAATTTAGTGAACTTCAGTGGATATGATAAAATTAACTTGATACAAGCTTTAACCTATAATTATCTAGACACGGTCCCATTGGTAAGAATTTTTGCAATTATCTGGGATGTTAAGCCCTTACCTCTTTGTAGGTAAAGTACTTGATGCTAAACTCTCTCTAGAGAATTTGAGATGCTTGATGTTTAGTTATTGAATGCTTGACAGCAAGCATTCTAAGAGAGGAAGAGGTTTAGGGAATCGCCCTGTGACATGACTTCTGACCTTTAGCTTTTACTCTCTTAATATGCCTTATTCAGAATGACATAACCTTCACAAATACAGCAGCCTACCACCTCGTGGATTAACCAAGGTGTTTTGGAAGAGGCTTCTTCACCTAGGTACTGTGGACTGTTTGTTGACATAATGCTGCCTAATAAAAGGATTCTTTTCATAAATATGCAGGCATCAATGACTGTGACGCAGCGCTCTGGAATTTTTCCACCTCCTCCCCCAGCCTGGATTGGCATCGCTTTTAGGCAAGATTAAGGGAGGTATGGTTCTCACGCAAGGTCAAAGGTGGGCTCTTACTGCCAAAAATCTGCCTTCCACAACAAGGAAACTGAAGACAAGGAGAGCATTTGACAGGTTTTAGAAGCTGCAAATCCAACTGCAGATTTAATCTTCCCAGGTATCTTTGAAGAAAATATGGATACACTATGTTAACCTGCAATTACTCCTCATCCTGAGTCACAGGGACTACTTCTGGCTATGGTCAAGTGGGAGGCAACCTGTGGCAAAAGTTGACGCACAGCCAGCAGTATTTACCTCTCCTCTTTCGTAATGGCATCATCGAACGCCTGGGAGATACGCTTCAAATGGCAAATCCCTGATGAGACCAATTCCAGCTCGCAGTCAAACTCTCTGCAAACAGAACGATCATTGCTAAAGATCAAATGGGACAGGCTGACCAGGCGACACCACTCGAGCTTCCATCCCAGCAGTACTGCTCTCATCACCTCTAGACTTTACCCACAGAAGTTTAGGGCAGTGGCAATCAAGCTCTTAATTCCATTGGCCAACTGCTTCGCACATCCATTCATCCCCCATACAGCTATCTTCCAATTCAGACGAAGGATTTGGATTCATGAGGCTCGGATTCAGCTTCTAGCTTTAACTTTTCTCGTGACTTTGACCAAAAGAAAAACCTATGTGCACATTTTAAAGTATTTCCCTCGCTCACAACCCTCGATCCAATTTGCATTTGTTCTTTGAGGCAGGAATCTCTCTACATTCTATAAGGAACTCAGCATAAGCAGAGCTATTCCTGGTATCTTTGCAGTACAAATAGCAACTTCGGAGAAGTTACAACTACGTAGGAGTGAGATACATATAGAGCATTTTCCTTTACCCAAAAGGCACCGGCAAAGAACTCAGGTACGTCTCTAGCATCCGAGGGGCACTGGTGCTGAGCAACACAGTGCAAACTTACCCAGCGGGAGAGTGATTTTTAAAAGTTCCTGCTAGCAAAAAATTAGTTTTTATGTTTCAGCTTTATGCAGAGCTCAGTCCCTGTCTATACAAGGAGTTGGAACTACTTTCTGAGCTATTCGAGCAGCACACCCCTTCAGGGGAATAGGACAGGAAACTTCATACCTTGCCTTTCACTTTATCAGATACTTTAATCAGGGTAATTTTTAAAAAAAAAAGTTTACAAAAGAAACCAACTTACAACCTTCTGCTGGAAGGAGCAGGTGATGAATAAGGGCTCTTCAGTGCTGCTGCTCTTCTTGATCTCCGGAGAGAGACAGCATTTTTACCAAGCCAGGATGACAAATCCCTCCTTTCTCTACGTTCTGACACCCTTGTTGGCCCAAGCAAGGCCCTTTTGCTGGACCTTGGGGTGCCTTTGGAACTGGCCGCCGGAGTAACACTCTTATAGCAAGGTGTTTGAGGCGTAGTACTTCTTTTTTTGGTAGAACCGGTCGCATGGCTTCTGCCAACGGATTCAGCTGGAAAGGTCACCGTCGGGCACGCTGGGCTTTGGCAAGGCTTTCGTATTTTCTGAAAGAAACATTAGACATGTTAAGCTAAACTAACTCAATTAGCCTAGAATTTGGAACCAGAAAGACTAGGAACATTCAGGCTGAATTCCTAGCCCCCATTCCCATATCTGGTTTCAACTAACGTGAATGTTTCTCAGCCTTTCTACTTACGTGCATCGGAGGAGCCACTTGCTTCCCTAACCCTTGGCGCTCATCGAGGACTTTAGAGCAGGTGTTGGAACAAAGCTCCTGCTGCTCTCCCCGACACAGAACTCACGTATTTAAAAATCCAAGGTCTCCGACAAAGGGAAGTGCAAACTCGAATCCGCAACTAAAAAATCTTGTAGCGGGTTTTTTCAGTCTAAATTTAGACTAACTGTAATGAAGAACATGCTATTAAATAGCATGGGTACAGGAGAATAAGTAAAAGGAAAAAAATTCAAAGTGCTACACATTTCTCAGTAACAATTCTTCGCAAGCAATGGCACTCTCTGCTCGACTTCCTCCTTGTGAAGGCCACTCTGCCATATGTGATTAAATACAGTAGGGGAAAAGCTTTTATTTCATAATAACATAAAATAGAATGTTTTCACCTTCCTCCATGTTCTGCCAGATCCATAATTTGCCTGTCCATGCTTCAGGAAAAGATATTGAAGATATTACAATTTAGTAGCTATAAGTCAACAATTAAGTTGTGCGAGTACATGGGAATGGGCTCTCTAGAATACAGCACGCAGTACAGAATTCAGAAATCTTAGTACCGGAGTTGAAGCAAAAACTAAACTCTATTCGTGTTCTGCTGCAAAGGCAGAGTACCTGGGACACCGTTCCAAAAGCATATCTTGCCGTTCTTTTAATAGTCTGAAAAGTGTGGCGTGTCTGTCTTGATTCCAGACTTTCCCTAGTTGAGGTTTTATGAAAATTGAGCTCTACTCGCTTTAATGGTACCCGTTTCCTTAGACACATGCGAACGGTATCAAGAGAATTCAGAGAGGCCCTTCTCTTGAATTTGTCAGGCAGAGGGCTGTCGTCGAAGTCCGCTAGGAGCTGGTGTTTCCGCCAGGTCACTGTTGCTTTCACATTTTGGAGCACGGATGGCATCTCGTTCTGGTTCTCGGTCAACCTTATTTCTAAAACAATCAAAATGACAGCAAAGCTTAGACAGAATAAGCCGGAATAAGCTATTTCAGTTTGTGCAAATCCACAAAGCCTGATACTGCAATTCCAGCTCAAGGCTCTAGTTTGTGAAGTAGAATGCTCTATGAGTGCAATCTTTTTGTTTATGCAATTTTGTTTGTGTCTCAGACCAAAGAGACACAAGATCTGGTATCACAAATTTTTTTGCCTTCTTCAATCAAAACAACTTTCCACTACAAGTTTACACAGCTGCTATTGTCTCCTGCCGGACTTTCCAGCTGAAACTTCCCGCTTCAGTCACAGTTACGATCGTGGATACTTAAGTCCCGAAACCGACGGGATTTTTACCGGCGGAAGACTTTGGTGGGAAGGG
This sequence comes from Acanthiza pusilla, assembly GCA_036630365.1. Classification (NCBI taxonomy): domain Eukaryota; kingdom Metazoa; phylum Chordata; class Aves; order Passeriformes; family Acanthizidae; genus Acanthiza; species Acanthiza pusilla. Next base: position 11,617,398 of record JAXCHO010000048.1, read on the forward strand.
CTAAAATACTAGTTATCTATATGACGTAAGACAATTCAAACATATGTACGCATATGCTTAAAATTCTTGATTTTCACTTGCTAGCAAATACGATTCAGGTGAAATGCCCCGAAAGAGACGCTGCCGCCTTAGGGTTACAATGATCCGTTATCAAACGAGTATTGCACAGGACAGCGCGGTGCTGGAGCTCTGCCCAAAGCCGCGGCGGGCTAGGGTAGCCCCCGGCCAGGCCCCTGAGCACGCCCGGGGCCCCGGGCCCCGGACCCTGTCCGAGTCGCACTCGCCGCAGGGATGCCGCTCTGGCGGCACTGCCCGTGCTCTCCGCCGACAGCCACGGCAGGTCCGCCATGCGGCCATATCTGGATAACGGGATACGGGGGCACCGGGCGGGCCCAGCCGGCGCCGTTATTGTGCCCGCCGAGACGGTAGACACAAGCTGGAAAAGTACCGCCAAGGCCGGAGGAGACGGGCTCGGGAAAAGCGGGCCGCGACCGGGCCGCTCTGGCAGCTGCTCGGGGCAATACTCACTCAGTGCGTCGGACGGGACGGGGAACGGGACCGGGACCGGCACTCGGATCAGGATCGACCTGCCACCGCCCTGCAGGAACCGCCTTATTCGCGGCCACCACGTTTGAACGTCGCCCCGCCTCCTCCGGACCCTCGGATTGGCGCCGCCGCCACCGCCGCCCGCCCCAATTGGCTGGCCCCGGGCACGGGGGTGGCCGTTACCCGGCCGGGCGCGCGCGCTGCGCAGCGAGCGCGGAGGAGTGGCGCGTGCCGGGGCTAAGGGGGAGGTCCCGGGCTCCCCCGCGGCACAACCGCAGGGGCTGCGCTGCCCCCCGCCCCGCCCGTGAGTCTGGCGCCTTTGCGGACCTCGGCCCAGAGATCCGGGTCAGCTGGAGTAGTAAAAGGACTCAGGCTGGGTTGCCCGCTTGGGTATCCAAGCCACAGCTTCTGTTGCTTCTGGTAATTAATTATCGGTCGAAGTCTGACTAGGTTTTTGTTTGTTTCCTTTTACTCCGCGGGCTTCTGCAGCTCTTGCTGGAGGAGACAGGTGGTGTAACTGTCCGTGTGGGAGCGTAAACCATCCGGGATGGTTTACCAACCTCTGAAGCAAAATTGGGCAGCAAAGAGGGCCAATTTGTTCTGTGGTGAGGGATTTTGTTTTGATTAAGGTTTTTCTTACCCGAGAGGTCATCAAGACATGCAAAGCATTTAGTTATTTTTAAACAACTGCTACCTGGAAAGAGAACTGCTCCAGAAAGAGCTGTAGCAGCATCTGTTGTTTTCCAAAGATTTGTTTTCCCACCACCAAGTTAAACTCGGAGCTGACAGTTAAAGACATCTCCTTAGCTAAGACTTGGCTTGCAGCGATGGGGAAGCCAAGCCAGTGACAACGCAGGATATCTCTTGAATCTCACCGCTGGCTTATAAACATACTTTTTACAAATTCCTAAGAACTGCAGTTTTAAAAATGTTCCACGTGATGGTGTTTGTACCCCTTTGTATTCCCACACTAAGTAATGACGAGTATAGTGCAATAAATATCCTTTATTAATGTGTTTCTATGTATTGCAGTGTTTCTAAGTGTTTCTATGTATTGCAGCCCTCTATGCTGTTCTGCTTTTTTCTGTCCATTGACTTCAGGGCTTCCAGGTAGCTGAAGCGTTAGATCTCTTCCCCTGTGTCTACTAGTACTAGAAGAACCGGTAACTTCTCGCGTTGTGGTTCGTTTGCTTAGGTGAACTTACAAAGACCCCGCTCGTCTTCCGACTTGCCAGCCTGCTCCCTGACCATTAGAGCATAATGACTGAACATCCTGCTTGAACTGAGTGATGGAACCGCTTATATCGCTTATTACACTCAACAGAGATTGTACCTTAATCTAAGGCAGGGTACTAATTGTCGTGAATGATACCCCAGAAGGCTATGAAAAGTCATTAGTGCTAATTTTGCACTGACAGTCCCGTTTGAATGTATACAGCCCAAAGAACTGAGTACTTTTAAACGCTAGGCATCAGACTGCGAATCACGATCGATTAACTACACCTGATGCTAGCCAAAGGTTTCTTAGAGGATGTGGCTGCTGTAGCAGCAGTCGATACCATTTCACTGTTTAGCTAGACCAAAGATGAAGGCAAAAAAGCTAAAAGATGTGTCCTGTGCTTCGATTGCAATTGTTCTTCACTTTTTGGGTTTTTTCTTTTGATTTAGGTAAGACTATAGTTTAAACTTGAGAGCTTGTTTGACTCTGACGGCTAGAGTACAGAGGCAAAGAAAAGGTTGTTGGTTTTGATTGTGATGAAACAAACTTTCATCCATTTGTTCCAAAGCCTATTATGTTGGGATCGGCAAGAAATCTACCAACAGCTTTCCGCATGCAGGTTTGACTCGGCGCCCAGAAGAGAAGTCTTCTCGATGGAAGATGACAGTGATCCCGAGCAAAGCTCCTGGGCCTATCTACCCGACGTCTGTCTGAGGCACGTCTTCCATTGGTTAGATGACAGAGACAGATCTCGGGCTGCCTTGGTCTGTAAAAAATGGAGTTGTGCCATGTACTCCGGATCTCTCTGGAGATGCAGAACCATCACATTCTACAGCCAACCATCCAGGGCACGCACACTGGAGTTTCAAAGCGCACTGTGGTATACCAAGAAATTTGGCAAGTATTTGAAGCACCTTGAGATCAAGTTATCGAATCCTTACAATACTCTCTTTATCAAAAAATTTCAAGTGATTATGAGAAGTCTGCTTTCACACCTGGGTAAGTGTAATAGTCACCTAGTATCCCTGAGCATCAAGTACCTAGAATTAGACTGCTTGATCTGGAAAAATGTGGTTAGGGCTCAGTTTATCAAGAACTTAGCTGCCTTCCTGAAAAGAATGAGCAATCAACTTGATTATCTCAACTTAAAAGGAGCAAGGATAACTTTGGAAGAAGGCTGTGAGCTTCTGAATTCTCTGAGCGGCTTGACAAATAGAAGCTTCATATCTGAAATCAATATTGAGGATTTCTTCAGTCTCCACCTTTCCGTCTACAGCAGTGCCTTGTTCCACCAAACAATGTCTAAGTTCCACAGCCTGACCATCCTCACTTTCAATTACAACTGTATCTCTGATGAACTGCTGGACATCCTGCGGGAGCACAGCTCTAATTCCCTGTGCACCTTGAATATCAAGTGTCATATCCACGACCCTCACGGGCAAGCAGTCTCGGGAAGGTCGTGGGCCAACTTGGCCAAGAGAGCCCCAAAACTGAACGTGAACTTCTTCTTTGAAAGAGTCATGAAGCACGATCACCTAGCCAGGATCCTGCTAGTGGAGATCCCAGTCAGGAGCATCAGCCTCCGGAGCTGTTATTTTAGCGACCCAGAATGGACAATGAGACCTACCCTCACCAACCTTCTCCCAGCTTACTGGCATGGTCTGCAGGTAAGCGAAACAACAGGCACTCTACTGCAGCGTCACAAAGCTAAGCAGAGTAATCGCGTAGGCCTTCTGCGTAACAGCAGGCAGCGATAGGAGTTCCCAATCGCTTCCGTTTTATGTTCAGAGGGCCGTTTTCATAAGTGAGTAATTTCAGTGTTTCAGCTATAGTGTAGTTCACGAAATAATCCATGTCCCGTTATAAGCCCCCATAACACTATCGGGCCGCTCCATTTTGGCAACACACAAACGTCCTAGGGCACATCTAACTTAACTAGTGCCCGCGTCAAAAAGCACTTCAGTGTCACAAGGGATGCGTCACCGAAGGTTTGCAATGGGAAGCGAGCGTCGGGTCTTTGCGTGCCAAGAGGGAGATGCGCGGCCCTACACCTGACCGTTGCTGACAGCTTTCTCTAAGTCCCGTCACATTGCAGAGTTTCCAATGAGCGGCGGAGATCCGTAAAGCTTTCCAGAAGCCATCATTGGCTCTGCTCTTGTCTCTGGGACAATTTTCGGTACATCGAGTAAGATCGCAGCCATGAAAGCACGAGGGATCGTCCCATCTTAATGGGAGAGCTGTTTCCTCTAGCACGTATGCCGTTGTCATGATGCAAAACAGATTCTCAGCTAATGTCAACGTACAAAATTGATCCACTGACACTCACTTTTGTTGGTTAACTTGGAAAACTATTTGTTGAATTCTACTTACTGCATTCAATGTATTCAATGTATTCAATGCATTCAATCAGCAGTACTAATAGTGTTCATTCTTTTTCAAGAAATTAACGCTTGAATTGAACAATGACCACGAGCTGCTGGATGATGAGCTGCTACAGCTTATCTTATCATGCAAGAGGCTGTTATTTCTGAAAGTCTGGGCATTTTTAAGCATCAGCTTTATGGAGAGGCTGCTACAAAATCGTGCAGAAAGGAAATGCATTTTGACTACCATAAAGGTAAGACTTTGTGCTTCAAAACTCCCATTCCCGTTCTCTCTCTTATGCCCAGAGAAAGGGTATGCACAGGGAAAGGTCACTTACAGAAACATTAACTATCTCCCCCATGTTCTGTCTTAGCACTAAAGAGCCTGTGAACCACTCACAAAAACAGGGTTTTCCAATGTACTTAGCCATATGCCGATACCATAGAAGTTTAACATGAAGTCCCAAAAACTCCAGAAGCCCTTCCTAGACCTGCATTCCCTCTGCCACCTCTAGCTCAAGCCCTCTCCCACTTCTAGGGCTTCTCAGTCACCTCTCAGGCTCGGTGTTTATGTCTATGCTTAAACCGAGACAGGTGGGCTGAATCCCACGAAACTGTAAAAAGATATAAACGGATCACACCCTTTAGGGATCCTGCATTTAACCGAGGCCGGGCTGTGACCATTGTCGGTGTGAACCATGCCGACACTCCACTTTGTGCGTTACAATCCAAATTGAGTAGGTCCTCGTGGATCTGTGCAGATCCCAGGGACGCATGGGTTCTGGGGCTAAAAAGAGCTTCGCTCTTCCCGTCTGAGTCAGCACGGGTGGACAGCCAGGACAACTGCAAAGCCACAGCTAAAAGACAAAGAGTAAATTTATTTCCCTTTCTTTGCTCACTGAGGGGTCCCCAAAGTGACCCAGAGGCACAAGGGAGTGGAGATGTGGTAACAGTTAAACTCAGTCCACGCCTGAGAGTCACCGGCTGGTGTTTGTACTGGGTTATCGAGGGGTATTCCCAGCTGCAAGGTCACCTGAGTGATTTACAATCCTCCATGCCAGTCTTCCGCTATTTAACCCATTCCTCTCAACGCCTCCCAAAAACTCTTTGGCAGGAGATGATGTTTTCAGTCAGCTGGGAGTGGGAAGAGAGTAAAGCATAAAGAGTCGATTCCAATCCAAGGAACTTTGCTTCTCTGCATTCCTTATTAGTCACAGATGCTTCTCGTTGCCGTGAGTGTTAATGTGCTCATATCTGAGCACATATCCCCATATGAGAGACGTGACTGCTGTTTGTGCACACAGGTCAGGATTTATACGGCCCAAGATGACAGCACCGAGGAGGAGCGGCTGCTGGCTGATATTTACAGGAAATTCAAGTACCTAATTGACTCAGAACTTAATTATTTTGTCATCACCTACCCAATGGTGTAAACTACAGGGAGAGAAGGACGCCCATTGACATCTGCCTTAACGCATTCTTCGGAGGACTTTAGTAAGGGATTTGAGGCTCGACAGCAATGCCTCTGAACAGGAGATATCATTTCAGCAAGAGAGAGTCAAGGGACAATTTTAAATTCCACGCATTAAAATATTGGACTTGGGAACTGGACTACTTCTTCTCTAGCATCATTTATTCTTGCCCTCACTTTGTTTTATCTTTCCAGAACCAAAGGAAGCAGCAATCCCTTGTCCGCCCTTATGGGCATCTCCAATAAAATAAGATCCTCCTCTTTTTTCAACACTTCTCATTGCAGAGCTTCAAACACTTTACCATTGAAGCCCATCTCATTGCTTCCATTTTACAAATAGGGAAACTGAGACACGGGGTGAGGAAGTGATTTTCCCAGTCAGCCTCGACTTGATCTCGATTCAGGTGAAGACAGATGTGCTATCTAGCGTATCAGCTAGATAAGTCCTGTCAAGTTTAACATACCATCTAGTTCTTAGCGGCGGATGATAAAAGCAAAACATAGCGTGGCTAGTCCTGGGAGACATCCCTCCCACTCGCCTGCCTTTCCAAGTAGCGATTAATGAGGAGACTCCTTCCTGGAGTCACCTTTTGACACCTTTCAATGGCAAAAAATATCACTGCTTACACACAAGAGAAACAACATGGAAGAAGGGGCATTTCTTATAATTCTGGAATTTTATTGCCAAGCGGAAGATTTCATCAGATGTTTTAGAGCGTAGATAGCTATGAAACAGATAGCTGTAAGCACTAGGTCCATTTTAATTACCTTGCATGACTAGACAGCATTGAGCCAAGCCAAAAAGTTTGGAAGTTTGTCAACAAAATTTCAGCAGGAGACAGTCTTTTGGAGGACGGTCTTCCGGTACGACCACTTCAGTAATTGTTTATACAAACAGACTCTCTCATTTGCATGCACAGCACTTCATCAATGTACAGTGTATTCTCCTTGACCTTGATCTCTTCCTCCAAGGAAAGCTGTCGGCGGCTCAGGCGTTTCAGCTCTGCCTCAGCTTGTGCCAACGTGCCCTGTAATCTAATAGGGAAAATACGGGCAAGCATTAGTTGAAAATGCACGGATAGTTACATTTTTTTTTCTCGTACAGGTTAAGAATTCCAAGCGAGAAAAAGAAAGACGGAAAGGGATTCACGGAGACCATATGCATGCAGCTTCCGTTAAAGTGTCCTGCCCTTAAGAGTAAAGCAATTCCCAATTTTTCAGGGAGAATAGCCGGGACCCATTGTTGCTCTGACACATCAAATTAACCCAATAATCTATACCACAGATTTTCCTCTTTCATCATTTCCACTTGCCTTTGAATATTTTTGGTAATCTCTTGAACTTCACTCATCAGGCTGCAGTGCACTGTGTCATAGCACAGTTCCACATTGGGGCGTTGGTTTCTCGCTTCCAAGCGGGTTTGAGCCACTTTTATGGGTCCTTCTTTATCAGCGATCGCTTTCTTTAAGGCCGCGATGTTCTTCTCCTGGGAGGCAATCTCATCCATCACCTTAACAAATCCAACAGAATGGAATTCTGCACGCTGCCTCTTACAATGTGTGAAATCATCATCATCTTTAATAGTTGTAATGATTGCGATAACACTCATTATGTTGTTATTTCATCCAAGGATATTTTGCAAAGCTTACCCAGGAGTATGATTTCTTCATTGGAAAGCAGATGACACTGTTCTGGGTGAACCCAGAAGTTTATCCTCAGCAATTAATTTTTAATATTAATACTCAGTTTTCACGTGTCAAATTCTGAGCACGTTGACCCTGCTTTTATCAGTTATCAGGATCTTACATCACACTCGTGAAAAAGCTATAGGAGCCCCACGCAACTGAAAATAACGAGGAAAATCCTGATGGAATTAACGACAGCTACAGGAAGGTTTAGACTGAATGAGCGATTCTAGAAATTCGTCTCTGTGGTCTTGCACGCAGAGCCGAGAAAAGAAAAATCTGAGGTGAGTGTTACGGAGTGGGGAGAAGGGAACAAAAAGGAAAGCCCAGCAAATTAGTGCAACCCTCCAGAAGGGGAAAACCAGAAGATAACGCGAGCCCAGCGTTTCCGCCTTTTCGCCGACTGTCCCCTAAGACTTACCATTGCTAGAAATGTCTCTAGCTTGTGCTTGGCATCCTTGACTTCCTTCACCCTATTTCTAAAAGCAGTATTCACCATCTCACATTGCTTGCGCATGTCACTCGCCGACTGTGAGAGGATGCCATCGATAAGCGCCCTCAGTGCCAAAGAACTGTTTCTCTGCTTGTCAGCCTTTTCAACATTTATGTTTGAGAAGTCTATCCAGTCCTCAGGGCTAACAAAACTGGAAGAGATTTAAAATAAAAGATCAACGATAGACAGCACCAGGCCCCCCGTGACTTCTTAAGTCTGTAATTGTGCCAAAAAATCAAGAACAAAGCGGTACTTTTAACCGTGCATCCCAGTTAAAGTGCCACATGCACTGGGAATTCTACTGATGCAAAATAAAGACTCTCTCTGTCACGATCATTTTCTAACGAAGTAGATGAGAGTCGGATGAAAACAAATTTTCTAGAGTCATAGAGCAACTTTGCCGTAACTTTCTTTTCCCCCGGTGAAGGATTAAGTTATTCCAGGGGGAAATACAGATAATAACAAATATTTCTTAGAACATCTTGCATTAACATAGCTGTTAATATTAGTAGTAGGTAGCTATTTGCACAACAAAGTCACTTATTCTCTCATACAGTTCGCCTATGAGACACTAACAGTACTTGTCTGGAGCAATAGTTGAGAAACCCAGCCCCAACTGTATCCCCAGAATTCGAGGGTCATCCTCGCACAGCCGTGGCTCGCGGGCAGCTGTTCGGGAAGTTCCTCAGAGGGTTCCTTCCTTGTTTCATTGGGTGGATATATAGAGTTGCATTGTCATTTGCACACAGCGGCCAACACCATTCTGGGTGCGGTCCGAGTCACAGGACGCGTTTTGGATGCAAGCTCATGTGCCAGCAGCAAGAGCCGTCGGTCTCTCGGCATTGCAAGTTTGCTGGCTGTTGCATAGCAACAGTGACTTCGCGAGGCTCTCGCACACATCGCTTTCTCAGCATAGCTCCTCTTTTCAGCCCATTTTTCTGTAGTAGCTATTTTTCCATTTAAACTTTCACACTACCTCACCCATGAAGAAGGGGCACATTTGACAGGTTAATGACTGAGTCGGAAACTGAATCCACACCTCATGCGTCCCAGTCTGGCGCTGTCCCCACCGGGATGCCCCGGGAGAGGAAAGAAGTTAAGATCAGTAAATCTATTCCGGGTTTAAGCACACGTGAAACTCTTCCTTAGCTAACCATGAACTTAGAAAACTTTTAGTAAACTGCAGTTCGCTGGGAGCGTAATTATCGTGCCTCATTTCAGACATACTACACAGATACCAAAGCAACTGACAGATACGTAAGAAACAATTAGATGGTGGAAAGATAAAGCCCATTTTGCACAAAACTAATCCTGCTATTACTGGGACAGACCATATTATCTGTATAACTATCATATGTTTGTTGAACTAAAGAACCACTTACTTTCCTTCTAGTTTCATTGCATTTTCAGCATATATGATATCGGGAGTGTCGTTTGTCAAGCTAGCACAGTAATCGTCAATCGTCAAAGCTGTGAATTTGTCCTTCAGATCCATTTCCAGGTCGTATTTTGCCGAACGGTTTCGTCTAGGAGAAGAACCAACCGGACTCTAAGACAAAGTGCAGGCACTCATGGGCATCCTTAATATGTGCGCGTCCGTGCGTCAGGCAATTCAAATGCCGTTAGGGAAACCTTCATGTACAAACCGTTAGTTACCAAGTCACAGAATCTACGCTACAAAATTACCTTTCTATAAATGGATGATACAATTCTCATTGAAATTAAAGGCATGGGACCGGATCACAAGAAGACCGAGGATCACGTGCAAGTACTTTGTATTCTACGATCAGAACCTCTCACCGTTTAGGAGCGGTATGAATTAGGACTGACCTCCCACAACCATTTAGCACCAAAGATAACTTAGGACCTGTGCTCAGCCCGACCCTACAACTTCTCGGTATTGTGGCCATCTCAATTTTCAGCTAATTGGCATTCTATTATGCTCTTTGCCTCCGCACCTGATTTGCTCATTGGTTTGTTCCAATGTACGTCCAAGCAAAGCAATAATCCTCTGGAGGACTTCGGCTTCCTTCCCCAGTTCCCGCTCCACTTCATCGTGCACCAAGTCAATCCCAACTCGCCTCTGCCTAAATGAAGAAAGGAAAAACGGTCAGCCACATTGCTCAAAGGCCTGCAGTCACCAGGATACTGTAAAGTTCAGCTTTCCCAAGCATTTTAATGCCTAAATCAGACTGTGATTTCACCACAAAGAGAGACAGGCTTTTGCTGGCTTTTTTCTTATTTGTTAAAGGTTCATTAGCAGGGCTTTTTTTTTCTCCTTGAATGCTTTTCTTCTTAATCATCTTACCTGTACAGGAGACACTTTTGGGCAACGACAAGTGGCTCTTTGCAGCTCTCCAAAGCTCTCTCCAGCCTTTTCTTGAAAGTCAACAGTAGCTCTGTCTCGTGAACAATTTGTTCTAGCTTGCTATCTAATTCTTGCTTCCAGAATTTTATTTCTTCCCGTCTCTGCTCTGTAGAATCAAAATAACAAACGTGTATTGATACGAGCCCATTTCACGAGCCAGAAGACAGTAGCTCTGATCTTAGGTATGGCTAAAGACAGACTTATCACGCAGCGGAGCACCTACGGCACCACAGGCCGTGCGGAAACGGTTTTGCGACCCTGAGTTGGGAGGTTTGATTGAAATAGCTTTCTGTGCATTTTGTTATAAAAATAAAGAATCTGCCTCAAAATATTTTATACAATAGTTTAAATTTTCCCATGACATCAACAAGCGTGGCATGGACATATACTCCTATTTCTTATCCAATAATTTGCTAAGTCCATCTTAAATGTATAGGTCGAACAACACATCTTGACCCTTCCAGAAGACACGGGGTTACCTATTTTCTTGTTGACATCGCTTTGGGTTTTTTGAGTCGTCTTTTCTATTTCATCCACCAGCCTCCAACTCTCAGCCGTCAAGCATTCCGACCTGGATTTCTGGGACTCGGTGCTGGCACGCTGCATCCCGTTCATGGTGTGCCATTCCGAGGGAAGAAATTTAGATGGATCTTGCAACGGTCTGGCCATTGTTATTTGCCAAGTTTCTGGATGTAATGCCAATCAGTTCTTGGAAAGTGGAACCTGAAAACAGAAGTATTATATTTGGTTGAGGAAGCAAGAAGGGGGAAATTACTACAGCGGAACAAAGAACAAAGCGTACCAGGGACGCTCGTTTAACGGAGGGTGAAATCAATGCCCCAAATTTAGGCCAAGCGGTTCGATTATTAGTTTTCCTATTCTTGTGGTATGCTCATCCAGCGTTCCCAAGGCAGTTCCTCAGCCCAAACTTGCGTGGCTGTTCCTCAACGACGTGCAGCTCTGCTCACACTCCGTTCAACATGGCTATCCTCAGTGCATCTCCCTTCTCCCTCACGCACCTGTCGACCGATACCGCTCCTCGACCGAGCTGCTCCCCAATTCAAAGCCCGGCAAAGTGCCATGTCCTCAATTCCCCTTCCCTAGGAGGGGTCTTTCGGCCTCAATCTCCTCCGCGGCAGCACAGTTTCTTTTTAAATGCGGGGCTAAATATCGCAGGGGAGGCTCGAACAGCACGGAAGCTAAACAAACCGGCTGCCGTGGGAACCACGCCACCGCTAGCAGCCCAGTGCCGTGGCACTGGGTGGAGGAGGCACGGTACGCACAAGCCAGCGGCACTTCATTTCATCCTCTCCCCGTTAAGATCTACCTGGAAAAAACCACGTGTTCTCCGTCCATTATTTCGAGATGGTTCCCAGAGCGACGGACAGTAATTCCAAATTGATTCATTGTAGAAATGCAATAAAGATCGTGAAAGCAAATTAGAGGTGTGTTAAGTATCTAGCTATCTAAAATGTCAGTCATAAAATATCCTTAGTAGTATGCTTCATCTTTGCATCAACAATACTCTTTCCTGGGAGAAAAGATACTGGGAGCCAGAGAGGAGAGATCAAGGCGATAAAGAGCATGACATCAGATGGTATGGTTATGTCCTCTACATACAGCTCTGCTATAGTTTAGATCGAAGCAGGGTTTCTCAGGGTGAAACCAGACAAGTTTCAAAAAGATCGCAAAATTATAAAGAAGCAACATTGGTCAAAGGAAGTAGAGCTGGTCCCGGACAAAAGCGGAAAGCGAACTCAATTGTTGGCCACAAATACAGTGCAGTGACTTCTAGAAAGCGGCTATCTTTCTTCTCATTCAAGCAGTGGTCATTAAAACCGGTAACTACATTGCCTTTAATGCTGGCCGATGTCTAAACAGAAACATGCAAGTACTCCAGAGGGGCAAAAAAGGAGTTCCAGCTGAAGAAATGCCATCTTACAGAAAAATGCAGGTATTTCAGAATTAGCCAAAGAAAAATACAGGCTTCAGAAGACAGGGTTAACATTAGAACTGAAGCTATTAACCTGAGAGGAGGAGGACTTAGAGATTCAAGAAGCAGCAGAGATGGGGGTGCAAGGTGAGCAAGGAAAATTAATTGCTAGCTCATGTGGGAAAGCCATGGTCACAGATGCCCAGCGTGCTCTTGACGCACACGGAAAAGCAAAACTACAACTAGACCGAATAGCAATCGGAATCCATTACAAAAACCTTTACTGAGGCAGACCCATAAATCAATTTGTACGGCACTGTGCACGTGAAGTCCACAACTATTCGCACGAAAGGGCAGTGCTTCTAGGGGCTGTCACTCGATTTGTACATTCAGGCCCTCCTTGGTCTAGGTAGACTTTTTCCCCCTAATGGATTTTTTAACAGATTATCTACATTGCCAATTAAAATGCAGTAAATTTCATAATAACTGAAAAATCTGAACTCAAAGTGAGTTTGAATGGAGGTTTACTTTGGCTCGCATGAGTCACAGAGTATGGATCAAGCTGCATATTAGTCGCCTTCTGCAAAATTTTATTATCTCTATTCCCAGTAACATTCTGAGGGCTTTTGAAATACTAGCAAATTTAAGAGGGATGACCAAATGGCCACAATGAACTGCTGAGATATCTGAATGCCACTTGAGAACAATGAATGCCATGTTTCTGAAAACCTGCTCAGTTGCCCTGAAAGCTGAGGAATCCTGGAGCAACAGTTCTCTATGACATTATCGTGAGGTCAGTGGGACTTGGTGCCATTTTGTTCTGAAAACCCATCAAAATCTCGTGCTGTCCTGCCCCAGATTGTAGTGACACAGTCAAAACGTAATTAAAGCTAAAAACCTCAAATCCGTTCTTTAATGTCAGATACTGTAAAAGACAATTTCCTTTTAAACTGTTAATATGAAATTTACAAACTATCCCGCAATATGAATTATATGACAAAAGAAAGCTTTAGTTTTACCTCAGCTGGTTTTCTCTGCCGAATTTACACGGGTAGAAAGCGGCTGCACAGCCGCCGGGGCTGCGCGCACCGGACGGTCCCGCCGCGCGCCGGCCCCGCCCCTCCCGCGCGCCGCGCCGCCGCCGCCGATCGCGGCCTCCGCGGCCGAGCCCCGCGCGCGTCTCGCTAACGAACGGTCACGGGCGGGCGCGCGTCTCGGGTCCCGCACCGCCGGCGGCGGCCGCGCGAGCGGGGCCGGGCCGAGTCGTTGCGCTGCGGAGGCACCGCCGGGCGCGCGGACGGCGGCATCGCCTTTGCGCACCGCGTGTCAGCGCCCGGTTACGGCCGGATGAAAAAGCGCGTCCTCTTCCGCACGGCAGTAGGCGTAAGCTAACACCGGCTCACCGCATTCCATCGTAGTGCCTTTCGAAAGGATTTTACGAAGGAGCTGTTCCTCACCTCGTGAATTTTATCTGGATGTAGAAAGCCGGTTCATTATTTGTGAAGCGGCCGAGCCCTCGGTCTGGAAAAGTTTTACATTTTCTGTGGAGGAGTCTAGATAACCGGCATTAACGAGACTAGATCTAAATTAAATATGTTGCCATGTTCTGTACTGGGTGCATGAAAAATACCACAGATAGCTTATTCCTCACAGAATCAAACCGTCAGCTGAACTGCTGCCAGTGTGTGTTGAAGTAGGAGAGTCCTCTAGGTTGACCGCAGCATCACGAACCGCTTTCTTTCAACGTTGCCAAAATTACAAAGCGGACTAACGTAACGGGTCTTAACTCTGGCATTCCGCCAGCATCCGAAATATTCCACCAAGAAAGGCTGTTCGGCCTGCGGAAGGCTGCAGAAAGCTCGGGGAGAGCTTCTTGCAGCCTTTCGGTATTTAAAGGAGGCTTCTAAGAAACATGGGGACAAACTTTTCGGTAGGGCCTGTAGTGATAGGACAAGGGTTAACAGTTAAAAACTAAAGGAGGGTTGATTTAGACTAGATATAAGGAAGATGTTTTTTACAACAAGGACATTCCTGCTGTAGGAAGCCATATGCAAACATAGTCTTAAAAAGCAGATGATGTCTCTGCTGATGTTGTCTTGAAAATATTGCACAGAAAAAACTGATTTAGCCCTTAAAAGTAGGATCGAGTTGTCAATAAACAACTGTAGACATACTTTTAGACACAATACAGAAACATAAAAATCAAGAAATGGCTCATTTGTGTAAAATATGTACTATGCCAACTTAATATATCATTCTTTTATCAGTCATGCTAAACACACTTACTGTCATATATGCACACGCACTCTGCATGTTTTTAAAAATAAAAATACTAAAAGATCCATTGAGGGCATGCATTATATACTTTAATTGCAATTTAATCATACAATCAAATAGTCGAGGTTATTAAGATAGAGCAGACCTCTTAATGCACAAAGCTGTGAGTTTTTTTAAAAGCAGGTCGTACCACTATCTCCCTCATCTTCTTACACACAAACCGCCGATAGATTGACTAAGCTTATAGTCTTTTGCTTCCCCACAAACAGGTCGCCAGTAAGTCCCGGGTATCTTTACTGTCACCCCTCCAAAGCAGGAAGACTTTAGAAAATCCCTACGAATGCTTTCTGGGTAGCTGCAAAAACAAACTAAACTACAGAAAGGATGTAGATTCACCCTGGTGAATTGGCAATAATTTTACAATCTAAAACTTCCTTTATATAATAATTATATGCTATTAGGCCCAAATCGGCCAAGCGCTTACCCGCATCTTCAGCGCTCACATCACACGGTAAAATCATCTGTGACCCAGGACCGCAAAGGAACGCGACGTATTAAGCCAGTATCACCCCTCTTGCGGTAGTTACGATGGAACTTGGCTCTGCTACTCAGTAAAAAGTATTCTACTCTAAGAATATAAATAGGCGTATCACGCGTGCCAGTCGCGGACAGGTTTCTCATCACGTTCAGTCCAAACTCCTCCAAAACTTAAGTACAATGCCTTTATCCTTATGGTGCATTCCGTAGAGCTACGGGCGCACGCTCACTCCTCGGAATTATGGTTGTTTGAGACAAAGTGAAAAACTGAAGACAATGGGGCTTATATGTTAACGAAGCAGTTGCTTCATTCGTGGTTTCTTAAGTAAACTTGACTAGAAAGGGAGCCCGAACTAAAACCACATTCCAAATGCAATTGAACTTCTGTACTTTTGTAACTGAAAGTCAGAACACACAGCATCATGACTAACAAAAATCTTCTGAGTAAAAGATCAGTGCTGTTTTCACTGATTATACCTGGTTATCTGTCACATCGTTCTAAAAAGATGCAATAAATCTGTAGAATGCTTGACATATGTTATAAATGGTCATCAATACAGAACCAATGTAATCTTTCTGAATATCTACAAAAAGCACAAGCGCAGGTTAAGAAACATTCTCTAGTCTGAGCAGAGGACTCATGGCTTTCAGCTTTTACTTTCTATGGGCCTGTTCTTAAGGAAGAAATAATTTTAAAAGGTTTTTTTAAAGTATGCTTTTTAGTGGTTTTGTTTTTAACGCTCCTCATGAAACCAACACTGTTGATTTATCAAAAAAGAAGTCTGGGAAGAATGACACGTGACCACATCTAGAATAATCTGTATCTCTGTTGTGGTTTTAACGCTAATTTAACTGGAAATTGATACTAGCGTGAGGCATTTCAAAACTCCCACGTCTTTCATATATTTTTTTGCATATTGTTCGTCTACCTCGGAGTCAGCGTACATACCAAATGAGTTCTAAAGAGCTCGATCCTGTCCACACCGAAGAGCTGCTCTCCCCCAGAGTCCAGGGAAAACTGCATTACAGGCTTGTTTCTATTACAGCCATTCAAAGGATTTTGTGCCTTGCTAGTTCCTGCTTTTCCCGCAATCCTACTCTGTGCAAAGCACAATCTCGGGCACGGAGTGGCCCCAGATATCGCTATTTTGTCAAGAAATTAATCCAGGAATGCCACAAGAGGCTTTAGCGAGCCTCTTGGCCAATCACATTAGATTTGACCGTTACAGACAAATGCCACTACGTAACGTAGAAATCCATCACCGCGCTCATCGGACAAGAGGTTATGTTCCCTTCATGTTTTAAGAGAACAAAACCATGTCTGTTCTCTCCGGAGCAAAGAGGTAGTGTTTGGGGAGAGGCATCATTTCCCTAGTTGTCGAGTACTCTAGGTTATGACTCATTAAACAGAATTTTCCTCATCCACGTGCTATTTCTTTTGTACTACGCTCAACAGAGTAGTGAAACAGAAAGTGCCGTTTTCTGGAGTTTTACCCGCATTTTTAGACTGAAGACCTTTGTAGCAGAGTCACCCCATAAAATTTTCCCAGCCTTACGGAGACAGGAGAAGCAAATTCGCTTCCTGTGGTCTTTCAACATAAAAATTTTAAAAATCCAACCTACTACTAGCACCAAAATGACAACATTTTCCTTTGACTATGTTCTTTTGTCTTTTTCAAACCTCCTTCTGTATTACTGACACGGTGAGGCGATCAGCGCTCCGGGGCACCGCTCAGCAATACTTCAGTCAGCCAGCTGCACGGCCGGAAGTAAGCAAAGGGATGGTAAAAATGCAAGAAATAATACTGCGTTCCATTTGCAAAATGTCGCTCTTCCCATTAGCATGCCATTCTTGACCCTTCCGGCCGGAGAGGCTTCGATGGTCTTATTCAAAACGACGTAGATGACTGTACAGAGACTGGACGTAGGTGAAGACGCACATGGGATCTGGCTTGTGACCCATCGCCATCATGTCTTCCACTTCTATCAGACGATCGCAGTGAGCCATTTTCCTGTAATAATAATAAAACAGATAAGACAAATTAAGAGTCACATAGCTGCTTCCAAGATTCATTCACCACCCTAATCCGAGCATCCCCGAGACATTTACAAAATCCCGAGGTTATCGGCGACGTTTCATTTCGCAGTGAATCAAGCAGAGTCAGGCCAGACATTGTTATTTCCGTGACCGTGGAATATCCCAATTCTTTCTGTCTCTTCCTTTATACTGAGATCTGACCTAAAGCCCTGTAGGATCGGGGCTTTCTTCACTATTGTTTCACTAGCGATATGGTATCTAGGAGAATAATAATTATACCCTTCACAGCTGCCTGAGCACATTAAACTTGAACCGGAAGCACTTCGCAGAGCTAACGTACTCACTCTGCCATCGTGAAGGCCAGCTCAAAATTCTGCTTGCGATTAGCCGGGTCAAGCCGATCGTAATCGAAAGCTTCGGGAAAGAAAGAATGCACGAGAGCGCAGAAAGCCATCCCATCGTTCCAGCTGGAGGAGAAGTTCTGGAGATCGACATGCTGTCATGGTGAAAGAAACACACGCGTTAATGTGGTGCACGGGAACAAAAAAGAGCAGCCGCTTTTGTTCAATGCAGCTTTCTACCGTTCTTTCCCACTAACAAGAGCAAGAGCATGAGCTTTCTTTTTCTCTTCCCCTCTTCACGTAACCGTTTCTTTATTGGCATTCTGGGGAAAAAATGGCACACTTAGCAACAAAAGCTTTTTGCCTGAAATACTCGGATGCAAAGCAGATGCACGGTCAAGGTCCCCGATCTGAAGCCCGCCAAAAATACTGTGAAGAATCTCATCGATGCCGGCGAGCTCCGGAGCCGGCCCGACCCGCCCGCTCGGCATACTTGGAAACTAAAGACACCAATTACATGTAATCGCAACCACCTTACGGAGGATTTGTAATTGAAGAACAATTCATTTTGTGGCCATGAGTAACACTAGGTAAAGACTGCACTTGCTCGCTTTGCCCAATTTGATACCCGTTTGCACACAGACAGGTAGAAATATGGGAAGAATCGTACCTACCGCACAACCTGATCCTTTAAACAAATTGTTATCATTGCTTTCAACTGCCACAGTGAAAATAAACATCTCTGCGCTCTTGTCTCGTGCTGCTTTCCCCTTGTACAAAATTCAAGCCCCAGCTTTTCCAATAAGCAATTAATCGTAATTTTTATTTGTTCTGCTTATGTATACTACCACATACAGTTTAGCAATAATTACGCACATTTAGTAACATTGAAAAACATACTATGCACGCACATGCAAAATCCCTAGGAAAAGATATTCTGTATTTCTTTGACAATTGCAGTTTAAGGCCAGGTAAAATGAATAAAATCTCAACTGCTTTATTCTTTTAGTTACATTGATGTCACCTCATAAAAATTTACTCACAGGGTCATTCAACGTCAACCGTGTACTACAAATTCATTTGTCAAATACTAATGGAGTACTTCGGTCTGCACATAGCCGAATGGCCACGGTCTCCATGCATTTGGAACTTGTCCAATATAATGCAAATGTAAAAATCACAGCCCACAACTAAGAAAAATAAAATCTGAGCGTATCCTGAAGTTTGTGTACATAAGCACAAAAACGTAGGCTTTCAGAAAAACACTAGCACATGGCTTTAATAGACATACAGAACCTCATTCACCCAATCACCGACCCAAAGCGCCGCTCACTCAAACCACATTCACATCACCCACGTGAACGATGGCAACCTCGAGGAAGTTAACTCATTCTCTGGTATATTTTACATTCACCTTTCAAACGTGCTTTTTTTGGCATTTTCCCCAGAAAAAAAAAGCTGAAAGTGCTAACGTATCTTCACCTCATATCCTACGGTTTTCGAGCGACACCAGTCTAAGAGAATTTGTTTAATGCTGCTAGCACTGGCTACCCCAAAACTCAGGGACCTCTTCAGCTTGGCTCTGGATTCTCCTTTTCCTCTGGAAAATTGAGAGAGACCAAATTAAATTACATTCTAGAAAAGCTTGAACTTACTCATCAGGAAACATCTACGCAACCTCGCCCGGGTCAGCCCCCATCCATGTGATATTTGAGAAATGCGTTGCCAAAACCTCGACTTGTCGGTCCCACGAGAAAAACTAATTTTTGTGCTACTCAAGCCAGAATTCCAAGCCCTATTTTATTTAAATCCTACTCCCCTCAGGAAGAGCCTGTACTTTTGAGCCTCAAGGAATGGCAACAGAAAGCCACTCTATTTGCGGTCTCCTAGAATGATGGAGAAGGCAGCTTTCACAAAACTCTTTCCAAGGCACCCACTTCTTCAGCTGAACAACTCCAAAGCCAGGGGAACTGTTAGCCACGAATTTCCAAGGCTTGGAGTGTAAAGCGGGCGAAACTCCTACGTGACCTCAGGTCGTCTCTTATCTCCAAATCCTACACCGAGAGAGTTCTCCCACCCAGCTGTACTCTGCCGGTGATAACGGACAGAGCGGTTTCCCGTTAACAAACCCTTCCGAAGACAAGGAGCGCGACGTACTTCCCATCGTCACGTTCAAATTTCTCGAGAAGTGCTTTCCTGGCCTGTGTTTCCGAAGTCCGTGGGAGCGTCTGAGAGCGCACCAGCTCTCGCCTCCTTTCCACTCGGCGACGCACGGTAGGAGGAGGTGAGCGGGAGCTGGGGGTCACATCCCGATAATCGTCAAGGGCACTGGAGAAACATGACGTGAACAAAAGAGTAACTCTCCACAGCACCTGGAGCCAGCGTAAAGGTTTGACTGTTGTCTCTAAAATTCCCAAAAGATCCATTTTGAGAGGACCTGGATTAGTCAAAAGCAATTTTATTAAAGGTAAAATTATTATTGACATACAACAGCACTTAAGTATAGGAGACCCTAAAGGTACTATTACAAATAAGACACAGCTGGACAAATCACAGGCACTTTGTAGCAGTGAGCAGAACAACAATTAAAAGCCTTTGAGAAAAAAGAAAAGAAAAGAGAAGAGGAGAGGAGAGAAGAGAAGAGAAGAGGAGAGGAGAGGAGAGGAGAGAAGAGAAGAGAAGAGAAGAGAAGAGAAGAGAAGAGAAGAGAAGAGAAGAGAAGAGAAGAGAAGAGAAGAGAAGAGAAGAGAAGAGAAGAGAAGAGAAGAGAAGAGGAGAGGAGAGGAGAGGAGAGGAGAGGAGAGGAGAGGAGAAGAGAAGAGAAGAGAAGAGAAGAGAAGAGAAGAGAAGAGAAGAGAAGAGAAGAGAAGAGAAGAGAAGAGAAGAGAGAAGAAAAGAGAAGAAAAGAGAAGAAAAGAGAAGAAAAGAGAAGAGTTGTGGCCACATGGGAGCACTGAAGTCCTTCAGTTTGCAACTTCAGGGTTTCTGAAAGCTGTCACATCTTTAAAACCAAACTTAAAAGAGTAATTTGGGAAGTACTTTTGAGATTTTTACTAATAGCGCACAGCATTCTGATCTTACATCAGCGTCGCTTTACCAACTGGGAGCCGATAATTCAATCGAGATGTACTGGATTATTTTTTGATTTGCATTCATTTGAGCCGTACGCCACCTCGTTGGCATTTACAAAGTAAGCCATGCATCATATTCGGAAAGGTTCCCTATGACAGAGACGGGGAAATGGGCGTCGCACGTCAATTTCCCACGTGGATGAAGGTTGGGTACAACACGTTCTCTAGGGCACTCGGAGCGTCATGACTTGAGCATCGAAGTGCTGATGTCCGAACTACCTCAGAAGAAATGAAACGCCTAATGTGGAATGGTTTTCAAGGCAGATGCAAGCCCAATTTAAGAGATCTAAACTGTCTTCTCTCCCATTTTTTTCTCTATGGATATTTTGCGCACTAAGGACGTCCGGCTATGCCATAAGTAATCGTGATACCGTGTAATCCCATATTAAGCGACCGCAACTACGCATTAATAAAGCACGAGTAGCAATCGTCAGCAAGGCACTTCTCTACAAATTAAACTCAAGGGTAGCCACACTAAGGACGTTTGATGGCAGTCATGCGTTGGTTTCCAAAAATAAGCCCAAAGTACAAATTTCAACACAGATGAGTGTTTTTAAAACTCTTTTTCAAGGGCCTCACGACTTCCTCCTCTTAGCAAAAGTCCACCGCCATCGGGCACCGAAAGCCTTACCGAAACCAAAGTGACATGGAAATGCACAGTTAGGTCTACTCGAGACTGCTCTACAAAATTTTTATCCGTTCCCATCTCCGTTCCGCTCGGCCCACAGGAAAGCTCACGGCTGTTCGCAGGCTTAAAATACCGCAGCGGCAACCCATTCGTTCTTCAGGGTGCTGACAGGGCGGCCCCAAGAAACCTCACCCCAAAAAAGAGTCAAACACGCTATGGCTATCCGAAGCTGCAATCGCGATGTCAATGTACGGCCCGCCGGATGTCTCGCGTGAAGATGGGCGCGAGATATGGCCCTGACGTAGGAATGAGAGGCGCAAAAGAGCAAGTCACGTGGGGGGAATATATAGTGGGTTGCCAATTTCCCGTGAGAAGCACGATTGATATGTAACCCAGTAAGTCTCACCCGAGAACATTCAGGGTACTTATGCAAGCACCGCTGTGTCGAGTGAAAATTACTACATATGATACATAGCCGGGATGGTTTTAGTACAGATAATGTGATTATTCCAGTAGCCATAGATGGGTTATTCCCCACAAGCAGAAGGGTAGTTAAGAAGAATATGCCTGTTTCCGTATTGAGGGACATAGTACATACGTCAAGCGTACTACCCAGGTTAATGTAAGATAATGGCACAAGTAGGTTAATGTACAATTATACATCCAACGCTTAAAACACAGCATCCGGGACTCACCCGTTTCCAAGTCAGCAGAACGCTCTTGCCTCAAGACTATATTGACCACAAAGGCCTAGCAAAATGTCACGAAAAGTGCATACCTTTCACCGCTTTTGGTTCCACTACGCAGCCCATAGTTCGCAGTTGAGACAGACTCGGTGACAGAAGTAACATTCTCTATATAGAAACAGAAAAGATGAGATGCAGTAGCACAGAAACTTTCTTCACGTGCTTTCCTGAAGGATAGACAGGCATGGATTTTTTTTTGCCATGCCATAAAGCTACAGGCCTCTGACTTCCATATGAGCTAATGAGGTGGGGAAAATCCTTACTTTTATTTTTTATTTTATTTTACTTTGGTCATTTAAAATTTTTTATTTTATTTTATTTTACTTTATTTTATTGTGGGGGGTTTCTTTTTTTTTTTTCCCTTTTTCTTTTCTAACCTCAATTTTGGAATAAGTGAGATTCTGCAATCACTGACACGTGTGTACGCGTCAGACCACCAACGGTAATCCTTTCCTCCGAATGACTGTCGGAATCCGTCAGCCAAACGTCCGCCTAACCTCTCGCAGGGCTTTGGGTGTCGAAGAGCTACAAATGTCTCCAAATGTAATTAAAATAGCTGGGCACGTGTAAGAAATTTGGTAAGTTATCGAATTCAGTAATTGTTCTATAAGATAAGCCTCACTGAAGCGTCAACTATATTAGGCAGCAAAACTTCTCTGCAGATATGACGTGACAGCGTAAAGCTCCAGCTGGAAGCCACAATACTTGAGACTGGAGCGTCCCCCAATGGGATCTGTCGCCCTAGAAACAAGGTTTCATAGTTATCGCTAGGTGCCGGGACAATAGTCATGCCACCAGTCCAAGTAAGGAAATAGGCTGCAGCTTCAGCGAGCTCTTTTCCTCTCTTTTACCTGGCCAGTCAGAAGGTTTTACGGCCGCCGTATTTTCGGCGTTGGCCCTTCCCGGCGGACCGGAAGATGCGGCAGCCGTTCCTGTCGAACAGACATCATCCACAGAAAACTTCTCAGACGTCCCAGTTACAGCAGCAACGGGAAGGCAGGGCATCCGCAAGGCGACCGCAGGGGCATGGGCTTCGGGGGAAGCAGATCGCGACATGTGTAAAGGGATCGGGTCATGGGAGGTCACTTTTGCTCGACCTGAATAAAAAGCGAGAGAGAGGAAGTAAAGCAGTTTGCAGATTTGTAACAAAGTTCCCGAGCAATTTCCACACAGCGACTGTATTTTAGGAGTCACTGGAATCATTCTGCCTTTTTCTCCCTGCGCAGTGTCGAAGCATTGATGTGTCAGAAAGAACCCTACAGCGAGCGATCGTCGTGGCAATCGTGCTCACTCTGCGTGAACGTGGGTGGGGATGACATCCATGGATCATTAATATGCTGGTGTTCACATTCAGTGAGCTCCCCTTCCTTGGCGCGGCTCTCACTAGCTAGCTCCCGCCCCGGTTAAGGAGTCGGCATTTTTGTTCTTTTCAGAGTTTTACATGACGTTGTGTGGTCGAGTTTTCTCTCAGACGGGGATGGGGAGCTCTTTGTCGGCTGAAGGACGATGGAAGCAGAGGGGTGACCTGTGACACGTTTCAGGGCACGAGAGGGGGAGGGCAGCCAGCATAGCGGGCCTCGCGGCTAGCGTCCCAAGTTAATGTGCCAGTAAATTGTCTCTGCTTTCTGAAACACCATAGTACATGCTTAGGAGTAAAGTTAAAGTTTAAAAGTTAAAGTCTTAATCAGCAAATGAAACATTGGCACCCCAGGGCAATATCCATCCTGAATCTGTAGCAGACTCTAAAGCTTCCAACATGCAAGACCCACTCTGTATCCGCCGGGATTGCGAATTTTATAAGCGGCGGTACTTAATTTCATGCCCCCTTCCTACCTGATGACGAAAATCGATGTCCATTTTCGATGACGGAAGAACTAAAAACTCTTCTCAACTCAGGTTTGCAGTGATCGTCCAAGTCTACGCTCTGTCGAAATGGACAACAGAGAGAACAAGTAAATTTCAAAGGGTGGCAAAAGTGAGAGGAGTATCCGGTGACACCCACCCCGAAGGGGTCTCAGGTGTGCGAGCGACCGCAACGCGAGAAGCGAACGATTGCCTAACCCCTAGTGCCGAGCCAGCGAGAAAAGTATCGGTGATGCAGGAGTCCCGTGGATCTTTGCCCGGTCGTCCTTACCCAATGCCAGACACCTAGGAGGTGTTACATTTTGTTAGATAAAGGTATCGCCATCCGCCGTCACGGTGGTAAAAGAAAGACTCTGTGTAATAGCGGAGAAATTGATTGAGCTTGCATGGAATCGCACCGCGCATTTTCTTCTGTTTGCCGCAGAAAAAAATTACACACTGAAAAAGTATTGTGAAGCATTGCATAAAGTAAATGCAATCCCAGGACATCACAGCTATAGCATAGTCTGTCACTTCTGTAAGGATAGCTTTTTTCCCTGGGAAAAGCCTAAATTGTCCTCATGATGTCTGCCAATATAATTCTGGGAAAAATCAGCCAGGATTTTAAAATTTTTTTTGGTGAGTTTAGTAGAAGGTTTTGTCTTTGCTTTTTTGCGTTGATTTGTTTGTTCGATTGTATTTTTAGGGTGGGGGGGTGGGGAGGGAAGCATGTTAAACCACCAGGAACTACATGGGCTTTGGCTACCAAAGTAAAGGAAGAAGAAACCGCTTCGCAGATGCACGATTTGCGCAGTTAAAAAAGCGTAGCCAGCAAGAAGCAGCAACTACAACTAAGAGAAATTCTCTGACCCGAAATCCACAAAAACATTTTAATTCATTCTAGGCAATTAGTTGCCTGTGAGATCGGAGAAAAAAAATTAATAAAGAAAAAAAATCTGCAATGTGCCATTATAAATATAATGCAAATTTTTATAAGGTGAATCCAAACAAGTTTTGTTTTGACAGAAAGACTCAAGATAGATACTGAATATTCTGTACTGCCCATAATTATAAAGACATCGGAGCATAACAGAAAAGGAAAGACACTGGGTGTAGATTTATAATAAATTAATTTGTTTCTGATGTGATCATCAAGCTATTCTGTCACACTCTCATGCTCTCTCTCTCTGTCTCTATAATTTGAGAGAATGGTTGGACTGATATGCATGCACACACACACACACATACACATACACATACACATACCCACAAACATATACATATGTGTATATATCTACAAATACGTATATATATGTATATATATGCAAATATATACATATATATGTATGCATATATGCATGACTATATATACATATATGTATACGTATATATACCCATATACATATAAATGTGTATATATGTAAATATATATGTGTATATATATACACATATAAGTATGCGCCTATATATATACATGTATGTGTGTGTATATATATACACATATATACACATATAGGTATATAGACATATGTGTGTATATTTGTGTGTATATGTATATGTGTATATGTGTATATGTATAATATATGTATGCATACATATCTATGTATGCATATATACATTTATTTATACATATACATATATATGCATACATAAACATATATATACACATGTATATATACATATAAGTACATATATCTGTACATATATATGCGTGTGTTTACATATGTGTATATATACACATATATCTTTGTATATATATGCACATATGTGTGTATATGTGCATATATATGTGTGTGTATATATGTACATATGTATAGGTTTATATATGTATATACATATACATATATACATGTATGTGTACATATACATATGCATGTATACATACACATATGTATACACATATATACATATATATATGCATATATACATGCATATGTAGAGATGTGTATATGTATAAGTATATGTATATGTACACACCCCTATATATACCTATATACATGTACATATATGTTTATAGGTTTATATGTATATATGTTTGTCTATGTGTATATGTCTGTGTATATGAGTATATATAAGTGTATGTATATGCACACATAAATACACATACACATATATGCACATATGTATATATGCACATACATACACATATACATATACATATACATATACATATACATATACATATACATATACATATACATATACATATACATATGTGTGTATATGTCTATGCATCTATATACATACACACATGTATATATATATGCATACACATACACATTTTTATATGTACACATACATATACATTTATATACACCTATGTGTATATACATCTATATACGTATATGTCTGAGTATGCATGTATATGTGTATACCTACACACATATAGTCCCGGAAAAGCCTGCAGGGCGCGGCTCGGTCTGGCGCGCTCTTCGCCGGCTCGAGAGCAGGCCGTACGGCCGCCGAGACCGGAGGGCGGAGGCGATCGGCGCTGCGTCCGGTCGCTACAGGCGTCCTTCGGGCGTCCGTGTCGGGCCCGGTTTCGTTTAACGTTTTTACTGGCGACGCATACGATGGTATCTAGCGCCCTACGGGTCAATTCGCGGGTGAAACCGAGCCGGGAGCGGGCTCCGATGTGCCAGACAGCCAGGAGGGCTACGCAAAGAGGCCCGGAACGAGCCGGTAGACGGGGAGGTGAAGTCCAACGAGTGCCGCTTTTCCGCCGCAGGAACCCCCCGCGACGCTACGGGCCGGGGTCGGCGGGGAAGGGACCCCGGAGTACCAGTCGACCGTCCCCAGAATCCGAGCCGGCGGCGCGCCGCGGTGGCCGTGAAGGAGGTCGTCGGGGTCCCTACTGGAAAAAGCGCGGCCGGCGGCATCGGGGAAGGCGTTCTCGCCCCGTGCCCGGCGCCGGCGAGGCCGCACCCGGTTCCAGCCTCCTCGGCTTGGGAAGGGCCGCGCTAAGCTCGGCGCCGTCCGAAGGAGGGCGACGAGGACGGCGAAGGGCTCGGCTCGCGAGCTCTGCGAGGAACGCCCGAGGGAACCGGGGTCGTTCAGCTCGGAGCAAAGAAGACTCGGGGGAGACGTCCTCATCACTCTCTACCGCTCCGCGAAGGCCGGTCGCGATCAGGTTGGGGACCGTCCTTTGGCGGGTCGCACGGGACGGAAGGAGAGGAAGCGGCGTCAAGGGAAATGTAAAGAAGTCGGACGTTAGGAAAAAGTTTTTACCGCCAGAGCGATCGCGTTCCGCAGTCGTCCGCCCGGGGAGCCGGTGGAGTCGCGGTCCCGGGACGCGGGAAAAAGGTCGGACGCCACGGTTCGGGCGAGGCGTCCTCGGGGCGCGGGTCAGACCCGGCGATCTCGGGGGTCTCTTCCGACCCTACGATTCCCCGCGAATCCGCGCGATCCGTGAGCCAGGCCGTCGTCGGTGACGGCCGAGTCTGCAGTCCCCCGCTTTTACGAGACCGAATCGCGGCACACGGTACCGCCACGCCCTCTCGGCACCGCGGAGCGCGCGGGAGCTCTCGATTCTTCTCGCCGAGACGGCCGCGGGAAAAGGAGGACGCAAAAGCTCTCGGTACAGGACGAACTTCCCTCCTGCTATCTGGGCTTTCTGCGCCCCCATTTACAGCGCTCCACCACGCCGCGGGAAGTCTTATCCCCGGGCGGAACGACTACGGTCGCGCAAGTTTAGGTCACGGAGACCAGGGCGGCTAGCGACGAAGAGCCTCTCGGGGACCGGCCGCGGCCGCGAGGGGCGGCGGCGGAGCAGCAAAACCGTCAGATCGCAGGGCGTTACCTTTTAGAAACCTTACTCCCGCTATACGCTAAGCAGTTTTTGCGAGCTCGCCAGCCGGCGACCGGCCTCGCCGGCACACGGACGTAGCGCAGAAAGGACACAGAAATATTGCCGTACTTCCGTCTGTCGGTAGCCGAGAGCGCCCCGCCTTCTCCTAGTTCCGAGCGCGCCGATCCGGCTGGTCGCTACCCCGCTCTAAGCCGGATGCCAATCTGACCAAATAGGGCCTTGGTCACGTAGCTCTTCGGCGGGTGTCGCGGCCGAGACCCTCTCTCCGAGCGCGTCCCGCGCCGCGAAAGAGGAGCCCCGCGTCCCTCCACGTTCCCCCGCGCCCGCGCGGTCCGGCGGCTACCGCGAATAGTCCGCTCGCGCCCGCCCTCCTCTGCCCTCCCTGCCGCCGTCTCCGCGGCCACTTACTAGGCTCCGGCCGGCGACCGCTAGCTCGGCACGACCGGAGAACGCTCCCTCGGCGCAAGCCGGCTGCCGCGATCCTGCGCCCGCGGCGCGCGGGCTCTCCGCCTCCTCGCTCACGGGCTCCGGGGGCAGCCCCGCCGAGCGGCCCAGGGCGTCCACCCGCCGAGACAGGCGCTCCAGCTGCTCCCACAGGCGCCGGTTCTCCTGCTGCAGCTCGGAGACGGCTCGCGCCAGGGGCCCGGCAAGGCGGAGCACCTCCTCCACCTGCCGGCCGACCCCCTGCTCGAAGAGCCGGACGTCCCCCCGGATTTCCCGCACGGCGCTCCGCAGCGTCTCCTCGTATCGTTCTAGGCCGCCACAGTCGGTCCGCGCCTCCCGGCCGTTCGGGTCCTCTAGCTCACCCGCCATGGCTTCTGCGGAGCGCGCGGCCGGAGATGCGGAGGGCTTGCGAGCGGCCGGCGGCGGACGCCCGAGCGCCCGCCCTCTCGCCGCCGCCGTCGCCGCTCGTTCCGTCTGAGAACCTCCCGGGCCTCCCGGCGTCCCTAGCCCGGCCCTAAGCCCGGCCCCCCGGCGCCGCCGGGCTCGGCCCTTTCTTGTCCCGGCGCGCGGAAGGAGTCCGACGCGGCGCGGAAGGAGCGCGGGCGGTGCGGCTGCCCGGGCGGCCCCCCTCGGCGTACGCTTGTTCGGAGTGTGAGAGACGGAATTTCATGAGGCAACGTCCGAAGAAGCGGGCAGACCGGGCGGGAGCACGGGCTCATTCCCCGCCTCCCGGGCACTTCGGGGTCTGAGACCCCGGGCGCGTCGGGTCCCGGGCGGGGTCGCCCGAGCGAGACTTTGTTTTGTCGCTACCTATCGCGGGTATCCGAGAGGCGCTCGTCGTGCGCTCAAGGATCGCTACCCGATCGCGCGTCCGACAGCGTTCCGCGGGCAGTTGCAATTCTTTCCAGATCACGGTCCCAGCCTTTCCCGGCATAAAGCAACCCGATACGCGGGACGGCTCCCACTTACGCGCGAACGCCGGCCAAGGGGAGGGCCTCAGCAACGGGACATTTTCGGTCGGCAGCCGTCTCGAAGCGTCCGATTACGGAAGAAGCGGGGAAAAAACTACGGTCGCTGTGTCACCCGAAGTGGTTCCTTAACCGCATGTCCTCATCGGCACCCGCTTCAATTGCGCGCGGCATGTCACGGTGCCGCTTTTTATTTCTCCGCCGTACCCCGCTTACCCCGTCGGGTGAGGGATGACAGCGCTTGAAACGCCGAGATCGGGGTCTTCTTCTCGGCGGCCGAGAAGAAGTAACCGTGAGAGTTACGCCGCTCCGGCGCCCCTCGAGAGCGCTTTGGGTCGAGGGTGTCGCGAGTGAACGCTTTAAAAGGAGGGCGAAAGCCCGCTACCGCGGCGATTCGCCCGGGGCTTTTCCGTTCGAAGAGTACTAGGATCGCCGAGCGCTATGGGAAGGCGACGGCTCCGCGGTCAGCGGCCCGGCGTCATCCGGCCGGATCGCTTCCCCCGCGGAGTCGGCGCGAGACATACAAAAGTGCAGCCGAGCCTTTCCCCAATCGGCCAGTTACCACCCGCTCTCGCGTTCGTCCCAAGAGACACCTTTCCCGGGCATCGAGAGACTTTTCGCAATGTCAAGAGACCGGGCAGACCCGTTCACGGGACTAGCGTCTATAGGAGACCGAAATAACGAGCGAGCGCATTCATCCCCCGTCTTCGTCGGCACAGCTGCAGAAGCGACACGCCTAGAAGCGCAACTAAAGGCAGAATAGCGACACGGACAGCCGCGACGATAAAAGCATAATCTCGCCAGCTGTCGCCAGCCGTCTTCCCGCGCCCCGCGCCCCGTCACCGGATCCTCTCCGGAGACGGCACGCGCTCCACAGACGGCCCCATCAGTCATGCCACGGTTCAAGGGTAAGCTCAGCCTCGGACCGCGTCGCAGCTCTTGTCACAAAGGAAATAACCGGCCCGGAGCGAAGGTCCCCGCCGGAGCGGAGACACCGACTAAACGCACAGCGCGGCAAAGCCCCCGCGGCGAGGACGCTTCGGGATTCTCGCGGCCGACTCGAGCGAGCGTCCGTCGCGCTCATCCGGCTGTCAGGGAGGAATAAGATACGCGGGAACAGCTCTTCGAGTGACTGAATTTAAGACACCCGTCACGGGCGTCCCATATCCAACTAGGCCCCCGACGGCTAACGGGACAGCGAGCGGCAGAGCGCATAGCTTTTTCGGCGTCCGAAAGACGGCGCGAGCTAAATGCGAGCGAACCTAGGTCGTGCGGACTCCGCCCGAAGCCACGGCGAGGCACGGAGGGGAGCGGCGAAGGGCCCGTTAGGGTGCGGAGATCGGAACGAGTGGCGTTTTCTTCGGCAGCGGCAGCGGCACGCGGGGCCGCTTCCGCGTCGGCATCGCCTCCTTTCGATCCCGGGAAAGGTTACCGTAGCCTCGGCAGCCGCGAGCGGCCGACAGTTATTCGCCTCTAAAACAAAAAATCGCCTCCGAGTATTCCGTTTGGCAACTCTATCGCCTACTACAACCCCACAGCAATGCGGACATTGAGGCTTCCGGGTCGAGAGCCCGGACCGGGACGCCTCGGGCCTCCGCTAGACACGGGTTCTGAAACGTTTAAAAGCCACGTCTAGAAAAATAACAAACCAACAGCGCACGCTACAAAGTCAATGAAAAAGAAAAGCCCACAAAAGCACCCGAGCAGCAGCCGACAAATGCACCAAAAAACAGCGTACACAGATCTAGGTTCCAAAAGAGCAAAAAAAAATCCGCTTCCAAAATACCAGAATAAACTAGCTTCAAAATAACAGAACAGCACATTTCGAAAGAACAGAAAACTGGGGTGTGGCATTCCACTTTCTGACGGCTCAGAACACCGAGTTACAAAATAGAAAAGTGACCCGCTTTCAAATACCCTCTTGCAAAACGCCGCAGTCAGCCCCTTTCCAAAATGCCAGAAAACCCGGTCCCGAAACGTTCGAGCTGTCCTCTTTAAAAAAACCAGAAAATCCGGTCCTGAAACACTCAAGCGGCCCATTTTAAAACATGCCAGAAAACCGAGTTCCAAAATACTCGAGCGGCCCGCTTTAAAACAAAAACAGAAAACCAGGTTCCAAAATATTTGGGTAAGCCACTTTCAAAATGCCAAAATAATTCCGTTTCAAAGTTCGAGAAAAACAAGTTCCAAGCCATCGAGTCGTCTGAATTTTAACATCATAAACTGCAAAATACCTATAGACAGATGCGTCACGGGGGCGGGGAATCCCACACACAGAACGCGTTACGGTCAAAGTGGCAACCACGCTTTCCGAGGGGCTATTTTCCGTTCCGATACGCGCACCATTCATTTCGACGGCCTAGCCGGTGGCCCAAGGAAATTCACAAAAAAAAAAAAAAAGCGCGCACCCGTAGTATTTCCCCGCTTCGTTCGCGTCCGTGACGACGGGGGTTCGGGCCACGGAGCCGCTGTCGGGAAGCGGACCTTAACGGTCCGCGGATGATTTCCTCTGTAATTCCAAGCCTAGGACGGGGGTCATTTCGGAGGCGACAGGCCAACCTCGGCCACGGGCACCCCGACGAGAAGGCCAGTTTTTTTCCACGCGAAGGACAGCCCGCACCCCGGCGTTTCGAGGGCGGACGACCGGCCGCGCAGGGAAGGGACCGACCGACGGGACCTTTCCCCGCGTCACCGTCCGCTCCGAGGAGCGGCGGCCCCGGGCGCGACTGGCGCCGACGAAGACGGGCCGAGACCCATCGGATGCCGCTTTTAAAGGGTAACCCGGGCCCACCGGCGCGGCGAGCGGCGAGTCGAGAGGGGCCGAAGAGGGCTTCCCGAGAATCCCGCCGCGAAGGACGGCGCGAGCGTCCGCCGGGGAGCGGCGGGACGAGCTCCGCCGCGGAGCACGTATCCGAGAGAACGCCGAGGAAAAAGCTCTCGCGCCGAGGGGCAGCGCCCGAGCGCGCGGAGAGCGCGGCGTCCCGGGGGAAACATTCAACTCTCCCATTCCGCGTCCTCCGTCCCTCTCCGGAAGCCCCGGTCCCTCCGCGGCGCTCCCAGAAGTGAGCGGATAATAGCAGGAAAGGAGTATACATTGAGGGAAAAAAACTTCTTCCACGGCCGTCCGCATTCAAATCGGGGAGGAACAGCATTCGCCTACGACATTAGCGGTGCAGCTAGAGGGAAGCCCCGCCTTTTCCACCGCGTTCGCGGTATCAGTCGACGGGGCATCCCCATTTGCGGTTCAGTTCTACTATGGACTACCCGAGTCGGGCTACTCCGGGGACTACCCGAGTCGGGCTACTCCGGCGACTACCCGAGTCGGGCTACTCCGGGGACTACCCGAGTCCGGCTACTCCCGCGATTACCCGAGTCCGGCTACTCCGGCGACTACCCGAGTCCGGCTACTCTCGGGACTACCCGAGTCCGGCTACTCCGGAGACTACCCGAGGAAAAGATGCCGGGCGCTACTCGAGACGGACCTCTTCGCCGCCGCCCGAAGCGCCGCTGCCTGCCGCCGCCCCGAGGGGCCGCTGCCTGCCGCCGCCCGAAGTGCCGCTGCGCGCCGCCGCTTGAGCCGCCGCGCTATTGACATCGGAGTTATTCCCCCCTTGCAGCCATTCCAGCTGTTGTCTTGCCATCACAGGGAGCGAGGTTCGAAATGCTCCCGGGCTCGAGCCATTCCCCATTGCACCGGTCCCCCACACGGCACAGGTCTCCCGGCTGTCGGTCCCCTCCCCGCAGGCCACCGAGCACTGCAAGACCCAGAGTACAGCTTAGGACATTCCAGCACCGGGCACAGATCCCCACGTCCCAGCCAGCCCCGGCATGGCTTTCGGGAGAGGCCGGTGCTGCTCCTGATCATTGCTGCTCACTCGGGATCCGGGTCCCAGGGCTTCTCATGGTGCCTGGCCGTGAGACTGTCATCTCTTGGGGAGATCCCCTCTCCGGAACACGGCACGGACAGAGCAGTCGATGCTGTTGGGATGACACTGGGTACGGCACAGTGTATGAAGCCAGTTGCCAGAATTACCAGAGGTTTTTTTGCGGCATTCCTGCTCATCTGCTGCCCAGCTGGGAACTGAAATGGAGTCAGATACCATCAACTGTTCCAAAAATAAAATTGTATATGTATATGCATATGTATATAAATAAATACATATAGATGCATACATGTATATGTATACATCTATACATGTATATATCTATATATCTCTCTAGAGATATATAGAGACATAGGTATAATGTGTGTGTATATATATGTGTGTGTGTATATAAATACACACATGTATATACATACATGTATATATGTAAATACATATACATACATGTATACATATAACTAAGTACATATACATATATATGTATATGTAAAAATGCATATACATACATATGTATATGTACATATATATGTGTCTATATACACATATATGTGTATATATATACTGCATGCATATATATACGTACGTATATATGTGTATATAAATAAATACATATACATATATACATAAAAATACATATACACACATAGATATATGTATACATATATATGTATATATCTGTGTATCTATATACTTGTATGTATATCTATATATATAATATATATCTACATATATCTGTATCTTATATGTATGTATGTGTATATATATGTATGTATATGTATATACGCATATATATACACATATATATGTATACATATGTATGTGCATGTATATATATGTGTATATCCACATATATATATATATGTATGAAAACCTATATGTACATATATCTATGTGTATCTCTCTGTCTCTCTCTCTATGTATGTCTATGTCTATATGTGTTGTGGTTTGAGCCTGGCTAAATGGTAGGCAGCTATACTGTCTGCTCTCTGTACTGTCTCCTGCTGCAGCTGTGAAGAGGAGAACAAAAAAAACCTCAAACACACTGTACTCATGAGTTGAGGTAAGCCCCTGGTGGGGGGATGTGCAGAAGAAAAGGGCAGAACAGGCTTCAAAATTAAAGTTGCAAGATAATATATTAACCTAACAGAGTTGGAGGATACATCAGAGGTAAAAATAAGCTCTTAAGACACTGTTTCCTCATTCACCCCCCTTCCCCTCTTAAGGCACAGTTTCTCTGCTCACCCCCCCTTCCTCCTTCCAACCAACAGCTCTGGGGCAGGGTATGGGTTTTTTTCTTAGTCAGTCCATCACCAGAATTCTTCTGCTACAAGCACTGTTTCTCTACTGCCCCCTCTCCCTATTTAGACTCCATTTCTCAGCTCACCCACGTCCTTCCTTCCAACCAATAGGTCTTGGGCTGGGGGGGGGGTCGGCAGGGTACGGGGGTTTTCTTTGGTCAGTGCGTCAGGGAGAAGAGTCCTCTACTTAACCATGAGATCCCTCCCATGAGAGACAGTCCTCTGTGAACTTCTTTGGTGTGGGTCCCATCTCAGGAGCAGCAGCCTGCCTCAGTCTGCTGCAATGCGAGTTGTTGTCCATAGGGTGCAGACTTCCAAGCAGAGGCCAGACTGTTTCTGTGATAAATGTGCGAATGATAAATGCTGGCTTTTGCATATATGCATTTAACATTTACAAGTGATGTGTACTGTATAAAAAAATAGTGTTAAGATAAAATATAATTAAGAAGAAAAAAGGTTAGGGTCAATTGTAACTTTGAAATAATTGTGGTATGTTAGAAAATGTAGAAATAAATACCTGGTAATAAATGCCTTCTAAGTTGATAAATCACAGACCAAAGGATCAAGACATCTTAAAGAAACCAAGAAGATAAATGCCGGCATCCCAGGAAGTCTGTTATCTCGACTCACACCTCCCAAAAGGAACTGTCACCTACAAATTAAGTTGGAACTGAGGAAACATAGACAGGAGGATTTTGGCCTTCAGCCCTGAGGCAATCCAGAGGGTCTGAGACTCCAAGACAGGCTGGCAGAAAGGGGCAAGGATCAGAGGGGGAGAGGTTGAGTGAAGTGTAAATTATTTTCTATGCTTAATGAATATGTAACAGTTAAAGAGAGTACTTAAGTTCACAGTACAATGCACGGGTGTGACTCTGGCAAAACTGCTAAGTACTCAGCGCTATTTTTGCCTTTGCTCTATTAATAAATACTCAATATTACGCAGTTAAAATTTCAGCTTGTGAACTCATTTATATAATTTCCATCCCAGGAGGAAGGCCTTTCTCTCTCTTGCAAGGCCTTTGCAACTTTCAGTCTGTACCGGGATTCCCACTGGATCATAGCTTCCTGCAGGCATCCACCTGCTCCTCTGGCATGGGTGGTTCTCTGCACACCTATGGACTCCATGGGCCACAGGGAGACCCCCTGCTCCCCCCATGGTCTACATAACAGCCAGCAGAGGATTTTAATGCTCTGGTGCCTCGGGCACCTCCTCTCCCACCTTCTCCACTCACCTAGGATTCTGCATGTTGTTTTCCCCGACATATCTTCACCTCCTCCTCCTCTGGCTAAAAACAAGTGCGTGCTCACACTGTTTCAACTTCTTCTTAAATATGTTTTCACAGAGGCGTAACTAACATCCCTAATTGGCTCAGGCTTGGCAGCAGCATGTCCATCATCTTCAGTGCCATCAGAGATTGCCTCTGCCGGACATGGTGAAAAACCTTGAGAACTTTCAAAGAGGATGTGCAGGAGCCATCTTTGTACCCCACTGTACTTACTAGCAAAACTGGGTCAAGTGAAACCAACACAATATGTGTATATGTGTGCGTGTATGTATATGTATGTGTATCTATGTGTATGTGTACGTATATGTACGTATATGTGTATACATAGTTGTATATATATATCCGTATATCTGTGTGTATATGTGTGCGTATGTACACGTGCGTGTGTTTTTATATATATATACATGTATATATACATATATGTGTATGTAATCAGTCTTACTTTATATTATATATGACAATCAAACATTGTCAAAAGTATGACTGTTATGAACCAGATTCACACTGGGCATACCAATGTGTGTAATGTCTTGGTGGCAGTGGGTGAGTACCCAAAATATATCTGTATATACATAATATAGACAGTAAAACCAGACTGATTGGTACAATCAGTGTGCCACCTTGGAGGTGGGGGGGGGGGGCGCCCAAGAACGTGTCCAAACCTGATCTGGCTTCTGTGGGCTGTGATCTTGCCCACCCTGATGCACTGCTCTGATAACCCGAGTCCGGCTACTCCCGGGACTACCCGAGTCCGGCTACTCCCGGGACTACCTGAGTCCGGCTACTCCCGCGACTACCCGAGTCCTGCTACTCCCGGGACTACCCGAGGAAAAGCTGCCGGGTGCTACTCGAGACGCACGTCTTCGCCGGCGCCCGAGGCGCCGCTGGCCGCCGCTGCCCGAAGTGCCTCTGCGCGCCACTGCTTGAGGCACCGCTGTGCGCAGCCGCTCGAGGTGCCGCGCACTTGACGTCGGAGGTATTCCCCCCTTGCAGCCATTCCAGCTGTTGTCTTGCCATCACAGGGAGCAAGGTTCGAAATGCTCCTGGCCTCGAGCCATTCCCCATTGCACCAGTCCCCCGCATGGCACAGGTCTCCCGGCTGTCGGTCCACTCCCTGCAGGCCACCGAGCACTGCAAGACCCAGAGTACAGCTTAGGACATTCCAGAACTGGGCACAGATCCCTGCGTCCCAGCCAGCCCCGGCATGGCTTTCGGGAGAGGCCGGTGCTGCTCCTGATCACTGCTGCTCACTCGGGATCCGGGTCTAAATGTGCTTCCTCTATTTTCTCTGAGTCTAACTCTGCTGCCTCTATTTTCTGTAAGTCTAACCCTGCTTCCTCAATTTTCTGTGAGACTAACACTCCTTCCTCTATTTTCTGTAAGTCTAACTCTGCTGCCTCTATTTTCTCTGAGTCTAACTCAGCTGCTTCTATTTTTTCTGAGTCTAACTCTGCTGCCTCTATTCTCTGTAAATCCAACTCTGCTTCTTCTATTTTCTCTGAGTCTAACTCTGTTGCTTCTATTTTCTCTGAGGCTAACTCTACTTCCTCTGTTTTCTGTAAGTCTAACTCTGCTGCCTCTATTTTCTCTGAGTCTAACTCAGCTGCGTCTATTTTCTGTAAGTCTAATTCCGCTGCATTTATTTTCTCTGAGCCTAACGCTGCTTCCTCTGTTTTCTCTGAGTCTGACTCTGCTTCCTCTCTTTTCTTTGAGTCTAAATCTGTTTCCTCTAATTTTTCTGATTCTAACTGTGCTTTCTAAAATTTCTCTAAGTCTAACTCTGCTTCCTCAATTTTCTCTGAGTCTAACTCTGCTTCCTCTGCACTCTCGGAGCTTAATTTTGCTTCCTGAATTTTCTGTGAGTCTCACTCTGCTTCCTCTACTTTCTCTGAGTTTAACTTTGCGTCCTGCATTTTCTGTGACTCTAACTCAGCTTCCCCTATTTTCTCCGAGTTTATCTATGCTTCCTCAAATTTCTCTGAGTCTAACCCTAACCCTAACCTTAACCCTAACCCTAACCCTAACCCTAACCCTAACCCTAACCCTAACCCTAACGCAACCCTAACCCTAACCCTAACCCTAACCCTAACCCTAACCCTAACCCTAACCCTAACCCTAACCCTAACCCTAACCCTAACCCTAACGCAAACACAACCCTAACCCTAACCCTAACCCTAACCCTAACCCTAACCCTAACCCTAACCCTAACCCTAACCCTAACCCTAACCCTAACCCTAACCCTAACCCAAACGCAACCCTAACCCTAACCCTAACCCTAACCCTAACCCTAACCCTAA
>JAXCHO010000048.1:11660000-11672500 GCA_036630365.1 Acanthiza pusilla
GGGGTCCTCTTTGAGGGAATAGCTGGTTAGCCAGGTGTCTTAACCGAATTACGATTGTTACGGCCACTGCGGGATTTTTAGCCGGCCCTTCGCGTGTGCGGGGCTTCTCCGGCGGGGTTTGCGGCGTCGGCAGCGGCCGCGAACGCCGCTCGCGGCGGCAGGCGACGGCGAAGTCGGCTTTGCCGATCTGGCTATTGCGCATGCGCTACTTCAGGGCCGCTAGATGGCGATCCTCATTTGCCTCGTTATGCCTCGGTAGGCATGGCGGATTCTGCGCATGCACTCTGTGAATTCTAACGGGCAGCCCCGCCCGGGGACCTCGTTACTGGGATAGTTGACTAATAGACTGCCTGAACGGGAATCGAATTTTGATGGCTGTTGCGCGATTTTTCGCGACTTCTACCGCTGTGTACGAGGCGTGCAGCGCCTTTCGGGTTCGCGGGGAGGGTCTTTTACTAGATATTCTAATGCCATGGTAGAATATCTTTTACTAGATATTCTAATGCCATGGTAGAATATCTTTTACTAGATATTCTGCCATGGCATTAGAAATAGAGTTGGAGGAAGGAGGGTCAGCCACAGGGGGGTCACCACAGTAACTGGGAGGAGCCGGACCACGAGACAATGGGCAAAATGCAGGCGGGCCCAGGGTCCAAAAATACACAAAATACACCTGCACGCACAAAAACCACAAAAAATCGAGAAAATACAGCTCGAGGCACAGAAAAGAGTTAGACTTACAGAAAAGAGATTACATAGACTCAGACTAAGGGAAAGCAGAGAAATTAGAGCTAGATGTCGAGGAAATAAAGAACATAGACTTACACTTAGAGACAATAGGGTTGGACTCAGAGATGACAGACAAAATACAATCAGACTTAGAGAAAGGAGAGGAAAGACAGACTTAGAGAAAAGAGGGACACTTAGAGGAAATAGAGTATACAGAGCTAGACTTCCAGGAAGTAGAGAAAATAGAGTTAGAGATACAAGACATAGACAAAGGAGACTTCAACTTAGAGAAAATACAGTTAAACAGATAGAAAAGACACTTGGGAAATGGAAGGTTAGAGAAAAGACTTACGCTGGGAGAAAAGAGAGAAGAGAGAGTTAGACTTAGAGGAAATAGAGAAAATGCAGTGAGACATAGAGGAAATAGAGAGTATGCAGTTCGACTGAGAGAAAATGGACTAAATAGACTTAGAGGAAAGACTGACACTTATGGAAAGCAGACAATATAGACTTAGACTTATATGAAAAAGAGAACTAGACTTAGACATAGAGAAGAGAGACAAAGCAGACTTGGACTTATAAAAAATACAGGTACGCTTAGAGAAGAGAGTTACATTGGCAGAAAATGCACAAAATAGACTTAGACGTACAGAAAATAGACAAAAGAGAGTTAAACTGAGAGAAAATACAGACGATACACGCAGACTTAGAGGAAATGCAGAAGATGCAGTTAGACGTACAGGAAATAGACAAATGACACTTAGACTTAAGGAAAATACAGCTAGACTTAGAAAAAAGACTTAGACATCGAGAATATACAGTGAGACTTGGAGAAAACATTGACACTTAGAAAAAATACAGAAAATAGACTTAGACTTAGAAAAAATAAAGAAAATAGATTTAGAAAGAAAATACAGAAAAAAAAGTCAGAGTTACAGAAAAGACAGAAAATAGACATAGACATAGAGGAAATAAACAATATACAATTACACTGACAGAAACTAGGGTAAGACTAAGAAAAGATAGAGAAAATACAGTTAGAGAAAATAGAGACTGAGAAAAAATGGTTAGACTTACAGAAAATAGAGGTACACTTACAGAAAACACTGACCCATACACAAAAGAGACAATATAAAGTTAGACTGACAGGATATAGAAAAAGTAGAGTTACACATAAAAGAAATACACAAACAAGACTTAGACTTATAGAAAATACAGTTAGACAGACAGAAAACACAGAGACTTACACAATATGGACTTAAAATTACACAGAAGAATCACACATAAAGAAAATACAGAAAAGAGAATTACACATAGAGAAAATAGACTTACACTGAGAGAAAATAGAGAAAATAGAGTTAAACTTACAGAAAATACAGTTACACTTACAGAAAACAGAAAAAATACACTTAGACTTAGAGAAAAGAAAGAAAATATACTTACACATACACAGACCATGAACAATATACATTTAGACTAAAAGAAAATAAAGTTACAGTTACAAAGCATAGAGAAAATACAGTTAGACTTAAAGAACACAGAGAAAATAAACTTATAGGAAATAGAAAAAATGGAATTGAAGAATTAGAAAACAAAGGAACATCTAGACAACTAAAAAATAGAAAAAATACACTGGGAAAAAGAGAAAACAGAGAAACTGGAAAAAAAAAACTTACAAAAACCCACAAAAGACAGAAAAAACAGCCAAAGAAAATAGAGACTGAAAAATATAAAGGACACAGACTGGAAGAAGATACAGAAAACAGAGAACATAGCAAAAACGCAGAAAACGCACCGTGAGAAACGGGTAAACAGAGACACAAAGAAAAAAAGGAATAGAAAACTGAAAAGTAAACCAAGACAGACTCATTTCTTCACTCTAAACCACACCATGAACACACAAGACCCAAAAGCAAAGAGGTGGAGAAGGTATCGTTATTAGGATTTATTGAACTTTAGTGAATGAATTTTATTTACATTTCAGCAGAACACATGTAAACAGCATGTACAAGCAAAATTACAAATACAATCCAGATACACTGGGGTAAAAGTACAAGCCAGATACAGAGCAATACATGAAAATGGAGCAGCAAACACAAGTACAGAATACAAACCAAAATAAGCAAAAGACATATCAACCCAATAAAACCGTTTTTCTATGTCTGGGAAATTTGTGACATTTGATTTCAACAATACAGGAAAGCCAAAACAACAGGAGCACACAAAAACACGACACTCACGCACCAAACGCACACAACCCTCCTTCAACTCACACACAAACCTACCATCACTCTCAGCTCAAAAACTCCATGACTCCCATGCAAACTCCATCCATAAGCACAGACTCACAGCAGCGCACAGGAACGGACTTCCCAGGACCCACCAAAATCCTCCTACCTGACAAAACCCTGGCCCAGCACGGTCGGCAGTCAAACATTAGTGATGAACGTCACCTCACAGACAAGCCAGAACAGAAGAAAAAAAAACCCCACCTGAGAAGAAAAAAAAACCCCAGCAGGGGTTTTGATAACTCTACGTGTAAAAATTGGTGGAAAAACCTCAAACAGAAAAATGAAACACACAACTTTAGAACCACTCCACACACACACAAACCCACCCTCGCCCTCATCTCCACCACACTGCTAAGACCCAGACCTCGGCACACATCCGCAGCGCTCCACGGGAACATGCTACCCAGCAGACTCCAAAATCCTCCTGCGGGACAAAACCCCGGCCCGGCACGGTCC
This sequence comes from Acanthiza pusilla, assembly GCA_036630365.1. Taxonomy (NCBI): domain Eukaryota; kingdom Metazoa; phylum Chordata; class Aves; order Passeriformes; family Acanthizidae; genus Acanthiza; species Acanthiza pusilla. The sequence goes on from JAXCHO010000048.1 coordinate 11,663,477, forward strand.
GCACTCGAACATTGGCGATGAACTTCGCCTGGCAGACCGGCCGGGACCTAACGAAAAGAAACCCCAGCTGAGGACAAAAAAAAAAAAAATCCCAGCTGGGGTTTTTATTATTCTAAGGTTAGAAATTGCTTGAAAAACCTCAAAGGGAAAAATCAAACACACAAGGTTAGAAACATTCGACACACAGACAAACCCACCTTCATCTCCGCCACACTGCTAACACCCAGACCTCGGCACACATCTGCAGCGCTCCACTGGAACCTGCTTCCCGGCAGCCTCCATAATCCTCCTGCCTGACAAAAGCACAGCCCGGCACGGTCTGCACTCGAACATTGTCGATGAACTTCGCCTCGCAGACCGGCCAGGACCAAAGGTAAAAAACCCCAGCTGAGGACAAAAAAAAAAAAAATCCCCCAGCTGGGGTTTTTATATTTTAAAGTTAGAAACTGGTTGAAAAACCTCAAAGGGAAAAATCAAACACACAACGTTAGAACCATTCCACAGACAAACAAACCCACCCTCATCTCAAACACACTGCTAACACCCAGACCTCAGCACACATCTGCAGGTCTCCACGGGAACATGCTTCCAGGCAGCCTCCTAAAACATCCTGCCTGACAAAACCCCGGCCGGCACGGTCTGCACTCGAACATTGGCGATGAACTTCGCCTTGCAGTCCAGCCGGGATTTAACGAAAAAAACCCCAGCTGAGGACAAAAAAAAAAATCCCCCACCTGGGGTTTTTGTCATTCTAAGTTAGAAATTGCTTGAAAAACCTCAAAGGGAAAAATCAAACACACAACATTAGAAACATTCCACAGACACACAAACCCACCCTCATCTCAAACACACTGCTAACACCTAGACCTCGGCACACATCCACAGGGCTCCACGGGAACCTGCTTCCGGGCAGCCTCCTAAAACATCCTGCCTGACAAAACCCCGGCCCGGCACGGTCTGCACTCGAACACTGGCGATGAACTGCGCCTCGCAGACCGGCTGGGACCAAGGGAAAAAAAAACCCCAGCTGAGGGCAAAAAAAAAAAAAATCCCCAGCAGGAGTTTTTTTTATTCTAAGGTTAGAAATTGCTTGAAAAACCTCAAAGGGAAAAATCAAACACACAAGGCTAGAACCATTCCACACACACACAAACCCACCTTCATCTCCACCACACTGCTAACACCCAGACCTCGGCACACATCTGTAGCGCTCCACTGGAACCTGCTTCCCGGCAGCTTCCTAAAGCATCCTGTGGTACAAAACCCCAGCCTGGCACGGTCTGCACTTGAATATTGGGGATGAACACTTAGAAATAATAGAGTCAGACTCAGAGAAAACAGAGAACACAGAGCTAAACCTAGAGAAAATGGAGCCACAGCTAGAGAAAGTAGAGTTACACTTAGAGAAAATAGAGTCAGACTCAGAGAAAACAGAGAAAAGAGAGCTAAACCTAGAGAAAATAGAGCCAAACCTAGAGAGAGTAGAGTTACACTTAGAGAAAATAGAGTCAGACCCACATAAAACAGAGAAAATAGAGCTAAACTTAGAGAAAATAGAGCCACAGCTAGAGAAAATGGAGTCACACTTAGAGAAAATAGAGTCAGACTCAGAGAAAACAGAGAAAAAAGCTAAACTTAGAGAAAATAGAGCTACAGCTAGAGAAAATAGAGCCACACTTAGAGAAAATAGAGTCAGACTCAGAGAAAACAGAGACAATAGAGCTAAACTTAGAGAAAATAGAGCTACACCTAGAGAAAGCAGAGTTACACTTAGAGAAAATAAGAGTCAGGCCCAGAGAAAACAGTGAAAACAGAGCCAAACTTAGAGAAAATAGAGCCACAGCTCGAGAAAATAGAGTTACACCTAGAAAAAATAGTCAGACTCAGAGAAAACAGAGAAAATAGAGCCACATCTAGAGAAAATAAAGTTACACTTAGAGAAAATAGAGTCAGACTCAGAGAAAATAGAGCCAAACTTAGAGAAAATACAGCCACAGCTAGAGAAAAGAGTCACACCTAGAGAAAATAGAGTCAGACTCAGAGAAAACAGAGCCAAACCTAGAGAAAATAGAGCTACAACTAGAGAAAATAGAGTTACACTTAGAGAAAATAGAGTCAGACCAAGAGATAATACAGAAAACAGCGCCAAACTCAGAGAAAATAGAGCCACAGGTAGAGAAAATAGAGTTACACCTAGAGAAAATAGAGTCCGATTCAGAGAAAACAGAGAAAATAGAGCCAAACTTAGAGAAAATAGAGCTACACCTAGAGAAAATTGAGATACCCTTAGAGAAAATAGAGTCAGACTCAGAGAAAATAGAGCCACAGCTAGAGAAAATAGAGTCACACCTAGAGAAAATAGAGTCAGACTCAGAGAAAACTGAAAAAAACTGAGCCAAACTTAGAGAAAATAGAGCCACATCTAGAGAAAATAAAGTTACACTTAGAGAAAGTAGAGTCAGACTCAGAAGAAACAGAGCTAAACTTAGAGAAAATAGAGCCACAGCTAGAGAAAATAGAGCCACACCTAGAGAAAATAGAGTCAGACTCAGAGAAAACAGAGAAAATAGATCCAAACTTAGAGAAAATAAAGCCACATCTAGAGAAAATAGAGTTACACTTAGAGAAAATAGAGCCAGACTCAGAGAAAATAGAGCCAAACTTAGAGAAAATTGAGCCACAGCAAGAGAAAAGAGTCAGACCTACAGAAAATAGAGTCAGACTCAGAGAAAACAGAGAAAATAGAGGCAAACTTAGAGGAAATGGAGCCACAGCTACAGAAAATAGTTACACTTAGAGAAAATAGAGTCAGACTCAGAAGAAACAGAGCTAAACTTAGAGAAAATAGAGCCACAGCTCGAGAAAATAGAGTTACACCTAGAGAAAATAGTCAGACTCAGAGAAAACAGAGAAAATAGAGCCACATCTAGAGAAAATAAAGTCACACTTAGAGAAAATAGAGTCAGACTCAGAGAAAATAGAGCCAAACTTAGAGAAAATAGAGCCACAGCTAGAGAAAAGACTCAGACCTAGAGAAAATAGAGTCAGACTCAGAGAAAACAGAGAAAACAGAGCCAAACCTAGAGAAAATAGAGCTACAACTAGAGAAAATAGAGTTACACTTAGAGAAAATAGAGTCAGACCAAGAGAAAATAGAGAAAACAGCGCTAAACTCAGAGAAAATAGAGCCACAGCTAGAGAAAATAGAGTTACACCTAGAGAAAATAGAGTCCGATTCAGAGAAAACAGAGAAAATAGAGCCAAACTTAGAGAAAATAGAGCTACACCTAGAGTAAATTGAGATACCCTTAGAGAAAATAGAGTCAGACTCAGAGAAAATAGAGCAACAGCTAGAGAAAACAGAGTCACACCTAGAGAAAATAGAGTCAGACTCAGAGAAAACTGAGAAAACTGAGCCAAACTTAGAGAAAATAGAGCCACATCTAGAGAAAATAAAGTTACACTTAGAGAAAGTAGAGTCAGACTCAGAAGAAACAGAGCTAAACTTAGAGAAAATAGGGCCACAGCTAGGGAAAATAGAGCCACAACTAGAGAAAATAGTCAGACTCAGAGAAAACAGAGAAAATAGATCCAAACTTATAGAAAATAAAGCCACATCTAGAGAAAATAGAGTTACACTTAGAGAAAATAGAGTCAGACTCAGAGAAAATAGAGCCACAGATAGAGAAAAGAGTCACACCTAGAGAAAATAGAGTCAGACTCAGAGAAAACAGAGAAAACAGAGCCAAACAAGAAAAAATAGAGCTACAACTAGAGAAAATAGAGTTACACTTTGAGAAAATAGAGTCAGACTTAGAGAAAATAGAGAAAACAGCGCCAAACTCAGAGAAAATAGAGCCACAGCTAGAGAAAATAGAGTTACACCTAGAGAAAATAGAGTCAGACTCAGCGAAAATAGAGGAAATAGTGCCAAACTTTGAGAAAATAGAGCTACAGCTGGAGAAAATAGTTACACTTAGAGAAAATAGAGCCAGAGTCAGAGAAAACAGAGAAAATAGAGCTAAACTTAGAGAAAATAGAGCCACAGCTCGAGAAAATAGAGTTACACTTAGAGAAAATAGAGTCAGAGAAAACAGAGAAAATAGAGCTAAACTTAGAGAAAATAGAGCCACAGCTCGAGAAAATAGTTACACCTAGAGAAAACAGAGTCAGACTCAGAGATAACAGAGAAAATAGAGCCAAACTTAGAGAAAATAAAGCCACATCTAGAGAAAATAGAGTTACACTTAGAGAAAATAGTCAGACTCTGAGAAAATAGAGCCAAACTTAGAGAAAATAGAGCCACATCTAGAGAAAATAAAGTTACACTTAGAGAAAGTAGAGTCAGACTCAGAAGAAACAGAGCTAAACTTAGAGAAAATAGGGCCACAGCTAGGGAAAATAGAGCCACAACTAGAGAAAATAGTCAGACTCAGAGAAAACAGAGAAAATAGATCCAAACTTATAGAAAATAAAGCCACATCTAGAGAAAATAGAGTTACACTTAGAGAAAATAGAGTCAGACTCTGAGAAAATAGAGCCAAATTTAGAGAAAATAGAGCCACAGCTAGAGAAAAGACTCAGACCTAGAGAAAATAGAGTCAGACTCAGAGAAAACAGAGAAAACAGAGCCAAACCTAGAGAAAATAGAGCTACAACTAGAGAAAATAGAGTTACACTTAGAGAAAATAGAGTCAGACTCAGAGAAAACAGAGAAAATAGAGCCAAACTTAGAGAAAATAGAGCTACAGCTAGAGAAAGTAGAGTCACACTTCGAGAAAACAAAGTCAGACTCTGAGAAAACAGAGAAAATAGAGGCAAACTCAGAGAAAATAGAGCCACAGCTAGAGAAAATAGTTACACTTAGAGAAAATAGAGTCAGACTCAGAAGAAACAGAGCTAAATTTAGAGAAAATAGAGCCACAGCTAGAGAAAATAGTTACACCTAGAGAAAATAGAGTCAGACTCAGAGAAAACAGAGAAAATAGAGCCAAGCTTTGAGAAAACAGAGCTACAGCTAGAGAAAATAGAGATACACTTAGAGAAAATAGAGTCAGACTCAGAGAAAATAGAGCTAAACTTAGAGAAAATAGAGCTACAGCTAGAGAAAGTAGAGTCACACTTAGAGAAAACAAAGTCAGACTCTGAGAAAACAGAGAAAATAGACCTAAACTTAGAGAAAATAGAGCCACAGCTAGAGAAAATACAGTTACACCTAGAGAAAATAGAGTCAAACTCAGAGAAAACAGAGCCAAACCTAGAGAAAATAGAGCTACAACTAGAGAAAATAGAGTTACTCTTAGATAAAATAGAGTCAGACTTAGAGAAAATAGAGAAAACAGTGCCAAACTCAGAGAAAATAGAGCGAGAGCTAGAGAAAATAGAGTTACACCTAGAGAAAATAGAGTCAGACTCAGCGAAAATAGAGGAAATAGTGCCAAACTTTGAGAAAATAGAGCTACAGCTGGAGAAAATAGAGTTACACTTAGAGAAAATAGAGTCAGACTCAGAGAAAACAGAGAACACAGAGCTAAACTTAGAGAAAATAAAGCTACACCTAGAGAAAATAGAGTTACACTTAGAGAAAATAGAGTCAGAGTCAGAGAAAACGGAGAAAATAGAGCCAAACTTAGAGAAAATAGAGCTACACCTAGAGAAAATAGAGTCACACTTAGAGAAAACAAAGTCAGACTCTGAGAAAACAGAGAAAATAGAGGCAAACTTAGGGAAAATAGAGCCACAGCTAGAGAAAATAGAGTTATACTTAGAGAAAATAGAGTCAGACTCAGAAGAAACAGAGCTAAACTTAGAGAAAATAGAGCCACAGCTAGAGAAAATAGAGTTATAGTTAGAGAAAATAGAGTCAGACTCAGAAGAAACAGAGCCAAACCTAGAGAAAATAGAGCTACAACTAGAGAAAATAGAGTTACACTTAGAGAAAATAGAGTTACACTTAGAGAAAATAGAGTCAGACTTAGAGAAAATAGAGAAAGCAGTGCCAAACTCAGAGAAAATCGAGCCAAAGCTAGAGAAAATAGAGTTAAACCTAGGGAAAATAGAGTCAGACTCAGCGAAAATAGAGAAAATAGTGCCAAACTTTGAGAAATTAGAGCTACAGCTGGAGAAAATAGAGTTACACTTAGAGAAAATAGAGTCAGAGTCAGAGAAAATAGAGAAAATAGTGCGAAACTTTGAGAAAATAGAGCTACAGCTGGAGAAAATAGTGTTACACTTAGAGAAAATAGAGTCAGACTCAGAGGAAATAGAGCAAAACTTAGAGAAAATAGAGCCACAGCTCGAGAAAATAGAGTTACACTTAGAGAAAATAGAGTCAGACTCAGAGAAAACACAGAAAATAGAGCCAAACTTAGACGAAATAGAGCTACAGCTAGAGAAAATAGAGTTACACTTAGAGAAAATAGAGTCAGACTCAGGGAAAATAGAGAAAATAGTGCCAAACGTAGAGAAAATAGAGTTACAGCTATATAAAATAGATTTACACTTAGAGAAAGTAGAGCTACCCCTAGAAAAAATAGAGGTACACACAGAGAAATTGTTAGACTTAGAGACCATAGAGAAAATAGAGGTATACCTAGAGAAAATAGAGATTATACAGTTAGACTTAAAGAAAATAGAGTTACACTCAGAGAAAGCAGAGGTAGAGGAGACAGAGAAAATATCTAGAGAAAATAGAGGTATACCTCCATAAAATAGCGTTAGACCTAGAGGAAATAGAGCTAGATTCAGAGAAAACAGAGAAAGTAGAGTTCGACTGAGAGAAAATAGAGGTAAACATAGAGAGAATAGAGAATGTAGTCTGCAAAAATAGAGGGAGACCCAGAGAAAATAGAGTTATACTTAGAGAAAATAGAGAAAATAGAGGGAGAGTCAGAGAAAATAGAGCTCCCTCCCACCTGCAGCAGAAACCATCGCAAACACAACCCACCTCCACCAGAAAGTTTCCGGAGCGATAGCGCACTCCTGTGCGAAGCAGGTACCTCGAGCACAACCCGCACCCCTTAATTAGCTAGGTACCGAATCAGCTAATTCGCCAGAAAGGTTCGGCGCGGCAGCCATCAAAATTAGATTCCCGTTCAGGCAGTCTATACGTCACCTATCCCATTACCGAAGTCCCCGTGGGTGGGGGGGCTGCCCGTATGAATTCACAAAGCGCATGCACAAAAGCCGCCATGCGTACCGAGGCATAACGAGGCAAATCGGGGCAGCCCTCCCGCGGCCCTTAAAAGAGCATGCGCAGTAGCCACATCGGCAAAGCCGAGTTCACCGCCGCCTGCCGCCGCGAGCGGCGTTCCCGGCCGCCGCCGACGCCGCGAACCCCGCCGGAGAAGCCCCGCACACGCGGAGGACCGTCTAAAAATCCCGCAGTCGCCGTAAAAATCGGAATTCGGTTAAGGCACTCCGCTAACCAGCTATTCCATGAGTGAGGACCCCGCGTTCCGCCATTTTGGACGAGGGCACACTGCGCATGCGCGAGTGAGGCGCGCCGCCATTTTGGTAGTCCTGCCGACTGCGCAGGCGCCAGTGTGACGCGCCGCCATCTTGGTAGTCCGTCGGAGTGCGCATGCGCCGAAGCGGAGGCCCCGCCCTCCCGCTGCCCTTAAAAGCGCATGCGCGGTACCCAGATCGGCAAAGCCGAGTTCACCGCCGCCTGCCGCCGCGAGCGGCGTTCCCGGCCGCCGCCGACGCCGCGAACCCCTCCGCAGAAGCCCCGCACACGCGGAGGACCGTCTAAAAATCCCGCAGTCGTCGCAAAAATCGGAATTCGGTTAAGGCACTCCGCTAACCAGCTATTCCATGAGTGAGGACCCCGCGCTCCGCCATTTTGGACGAGGGCACACTGCGCGTGCGCGAGTGAGGCGAGCCGCCATTTTGGTAGTCTTGCCGACTGCGCAGGCGCCAGTGTGGCGCGCCGCCATCCTGGTAGTCCGTCGGACTGCGCATGCGCCGAAGCCGAGGCCCCGCCCTCCCGCTGCCCTTAAAAGCGCATGCGCCGTAACCCGATCGGCAAAGTCGACTTCACCGCCGCCTGCCGCCGCGAGCTGCGTTCCCGGCCGCCCCCAACGCCGCGAACCGCGCCGGAGAAGCCCCGCACACGTGGAGGACCGTCTAAAAATTCCGCAGTCGCCCTATAAATCGGAATTCGGTTAAGGCACTCCGCTAACCAGCTATTTCATGGGAGAGGACCCCGCGCTCCGCCATCTTCGACGAGGGCAAAATGCGCATGCGTCAAGTGAGGCGCGCCGCCATTTTTATAGTCCTGCCGACTGCGCAGGCGCCAGTGTGGCGCGGCGCCATCTTGGTAGTCCGTCTGACTGCGCACGCGCGAGTGAGGCGCGCCGCCATTTTGGAGTACGGCATTCTAAGGACCCCGCGCACGTAGGTGTCTAGCTCGAAAATCCCAAACCGATTCCGCGCGCCCGGCGCGGTTCCTCGCGGCGCGTCCTGCCCCGTGGGCATCGCGGTAAGTGTCCGGTCCGATACCCGAGCCCGGGCTTTGGCCAGGAACCCGGTAAACGGCTATTTCAATAGCCGGGCCCCGGCGCGCCGCCATCTTGGATCACTTCATCCGAAACCGATTCCGCGCGCCCGGCGCGGTTCCCCGCGGCGCGTCCCGCCCCGCGGGCATCGCGGTAGGTGTCCGGTCCGATACACGAGCCCGGGCTTTGTCCAGGAACCCGTTAAACGGCTATTTCAATATACGGGACCCGGCGCGCCGCCATTTTGGATCACCGCAGAGAGCGCATGCGCCGAGCAGGGCGCCGCCATTTTGGACGACGGCACAGAGCGCATGCGCGGGACGTGGGCGCCGCCATCTTGGACGACGGCACAGAGCGCATGCGCCGGACGTGGGCGCCGCCATCTTGGACGAGGGCCGAGCACGCATGCGCGGGACCTGGGCGCCGCCATCTTGGATCAAGGTACAGTGCGCAGGCGCGGGACATGGGGGCGGCCATCTTGAATTAGGGTTAGGGTTAGGGTTAGGGTTAGGGTTAGGGTTAGGGT
>JAXCHO010000049.1:7500-20000 GCA_036630365.1 Acanthiza pusilla
TTTAAGGGCAGCGGGAGGGCGGGGCCTCGGTTCGGCGCATGCGCAGTCCGACGGACTACAAAGATGGCGTCTCGCCACACTGGCGCGTGCGCAGTCGGCAAGACTACCAAAATGGCGGCGCGCCTCACTCGCGCATGCGCAATGTGCACTCGTCCAAAATGGCGGAGCGCGGGGTCCTCTCCCATGCAATAGCTGGTTAGCGGAGTGCCTTAACCGAATTCCGATTTTTACGGCGACTGCGGGATTTTTAGACGGTCCTCCGCGTGTGCGGGGCTTCTCCGGCGGGGTTCGCGGCGTCGGCGGCGGCCGGGAACGCCGCTCGCGGCGGCAGGCGGCGGTGAACTCGACTTTGCCGATATGGCTACTGCGCATGCTCTTTTAAGGGCCGCGGGAGGGCTGCCCCGATTTGCCTCGTTATGCCTCGGTACGCATGGCGGCTTTTGTGCATGCGCTTTGTGAATTGATACGGACAGCCCCCCCACCCACGGGGACTTCGGTAATGGAATAGGTGACTAATAGACTGCCTGAACGGGAATCTAATTTTGATGGCTGCCGCGCCGAACCTTTCTGGCGAATTAGCTGATTCGGTACCTAGCTAATTAAGGGGTGCGGGTTGTGCTCGAGGTACCTGCTTCGCACAGGAGTGCGCTATCGCTCCGGATACTTTCTGGTGGAGGTGGGTTGTGTTTGCGATGGTTTCTGCCGCAGGTGGGAGGGAGCTCTATTTTCTCTGAGTCTCCCTCTATTTTCTCTATTTTCTCTAAGTATAACTCTATTTTCTCTGGGTCTCCCTCTATTTTTTATGACTATATTCTCTATTCTCTCCATGTCTACCTCTATTTTCTCTCAGTCAAACTCTACTTTCTCTGTTTTCTCTGAATCTAGCTCTATTTCCTCTAGGTCTAACGCTATTTTATCGAGGTATACCTCTATTTTCTCTAGATATTTTCTCTGTTTCCTCTACCTCTATTTTCTCTGAGTGTAACTCCATTTTCTTTAAGTCTAACTGTATATTCTCTATTTTCTCTAGGTATACCTCTATTTTCTCTATGGTCTCTAAGTCTAACTATTTTCTCTGTGTGTACCTCTATTTTTTCTAGGGGTAGCTCTATTTTCTCTAAGTGTAAATCTATTTTATATAGCTGTAACTCTATTTTCTCTACATTTGGCACTATTTTCTCTATTTTCTCTGAGTCTGACTCTATTTTCTCTAAGTGTAACTCTATTTTCTCTAGCTGTAGCTCTATTTCGTCTAAGTTTGGCTCTCTTTTCTGTGTTTTCTCTGAGTCTGACTCTATTTTCTCTAAGTGTAACTCTATTTTCTCTAGCTGTGGCTCTATTTTCTCTAAGTTTTGCTCTACTTTCTCTGAGTCTGACTCTATTTTCTCTAAGTGTAACACTATTTTCTCCAGCTGTAGCTCTATTTTCTCAAAGTTTCGCACTATTCTCTACATTTTCTCTGACTCTGACTCTATTTTCTATAGGTGTAACTCTATTTTCTCCAGCTGTAGCTCTATTTTCTCAAAGTTTGGCACTATTTTCTCTATTTTCGCTGAGTCTGACTCTATTTTCCCTAGGTGTAACTCTATTTTATCTAGCTATGGCTCGATTTTCTCTGAGTTTGGCGCTGCTTTCTCTCTTTTCTCTAAGTCTGACTCTATTTTCTCTAAGTGTAACTCTATTTTCTCTAGCTGTGGCTCTATTTTCTCTAAGTTTTGCTCTACTTTCTCTGAGTCTGACTCTATTTTCTCTAAGTGTAACACTATTTTCTCCAGCTGTAGCTCTATTTTCTCAAAGTTTCGCACTATTCTCTCCATTTTCTCTGACTCTGACTCTATTTTCTATAGGTGTAACTCTATTTTCTCCAGCTGTAGCTCTATTTTCTCAAAGTTTGGCACTATTTTCTCTATTTTCGCTGAGTCTGACTCTATTTTCCCTAGGTGTAACTCTATTTTATCTAGCTATGGCTCGATTTTCTCTGAGTTTGGCGCTGCTTTCTCTCTTTTCTCTAAGTCTGACTCTATTTTCTCTAAGTGTAACTCTATTTTCTCTAGTTGTAGCTCTATTTTCTCTAGGTTTGGCTTTGTTTTCTCTGTTTTCTCTGAGTCTGACTCTATTTTCTCTAGGTGTGACTCTATTCTCTAGCCGTGGCTCTATTTTCTCTAAGTTTGGCTCTATTTTCTCAGAGTCTGACTCTATTTTCTCTAAGTGTAACTCTATTTTATATAGCTGTAACTCTATTTTCTCTACGTTTGGCACTATTTTCTCTATTTTCTCTGAGTCTGACTCTATTTTCTCTAAGTGTAAATCTATTTTCTCTAGCTGTAGCTCTATTTCATTTAAGTTTGGCTCTCTTTTCTGTGTTTTCTCTGAGTCTGACTCTATTTTCTCTAAGTGTAACTATTTTCTCTAGTTGTAGCTCTATTTTCTCTAGGTTTGGCTCTGTTTTCTCTGTTTTCTCTGAGTCTGACTCTATTTTCTGTAGGTCTGACTCTTTTCTCTAGCTGTGGCTCTATTTTCTCTAAGTTTGGCTCTATTTTCTCTGAGTCTGACTCTGTTTTCTCTAGGTGTAACTCTATTTTCTCTAGATGTGGCTTTATTTTCTCTAAGTTTGGCTCTATTTTCTATGTTTTCTCTGAATCTGACACTATTTTCTCTAGGTGTAACTCTATTTTCTCTAGCTGTGGCTCTATTTTCTCTAAGTGTAGCTCTGTTTCTTCTGAGTCTGACTCTACTTTCTCTAAGTGTAACTTTATTTTCTCTAGATGTGGCTCTATTTTCTCTATGTTTGGCTCTGTTTTCTCTGAGTCTGACTCTATTTTCTCTAAGTGTAACTCTATTTTCTCTAGCTGTGGCTCTATTTTCTCTAAGTTTAGCTCTATTTTCTCTGAGTCTGACTCTACTTTCTCTAAGGGTAACTCTATTTTCTCTAGGTGTAGCTCTATTTTCTCAAAGTTTGGCTCTATTTTCTCTGTTTTCTCTGAGTCTGACTCTGTTTTCTCTAGGTGTAACTCTATTTTCTCTAGCTGTGGCTCTATTTTCTCAAAGTTTAGCTCTGTTTCTTCTGAGTCTGACTCTATTTTCTCTAAGTGTAACTCTATTTTCTCTAGCTGTGGCTCTATTTTCTCTAAGTTTGGCTCTGTTTTCTCTGTTTTCTATGGGTCTGACTCTATTTTCTCTAAGTGTAACTCTATTTTCTGTAGTTGTAGCTCTATTTTCTCTAGGTTTGGCTCTGTTTTCTCTGTTTTCTCTGAGTCTGACTCTATTTTCTCTAGGTGTGACTCTATTTTCTCTAGCTGTGGCTCTATTTTCTCTAAGTTTGCCTCTATTTTCTCTGTTTTCTCAGAGTCTGACTTTGTTTTCTCAAAGTGTGACTCTACTTTCTCTAGCTGTAGCTCTATTTTCTCTAAGTTTGGCTCTATTTTCTCTGAGTATGACTCTATTTTCTCTAAGTGAAACTCTGTTTTCTCTAGGTGTAGCTCTATTTTCTCTAAGTTTGGCTCTATTTTCTCTGTTTTCTCTGGGTCTGACTCTATTTTCTCTAAGTGTAACTCTATTTTCTCTAGCTGTGGCTCTATTTTCTCTAAGTTTAGCTCTATTTTCTCTGTTTTCTCTGGGCCTGACTCTATTTTCTCTAAGTGTAACTATATTCTCGAGCTGTGGCTCTGTTTTCTCTAAGTTTAGCTCTATTTTCTCTGTTTTCTCTGACTCTGACTCTATTTTCTTTAAGTATAACTCTATTTTCTCCAGCTGTAGCTCTATTTTCTCAAAGTTTGGCACTATTTCCTCTATTTTCGCTGAGTCTGACTCTGTTTTCTCTAGGTGTAACTCTATTTTCTCTAGCTGTGGCTCTATTTTCTCTGAGTTTGGCACTGTTTTCTCTATTTTCTCTAAGTCTGACTCTATTTTCTCTAAGTGTAAATTTATTTTCTCCAGTTGTAGCTCTATTTTCTCTGGGTTTGGCTCTGTTTTCTCTGTTTTCTCTGAGTCTGACTCTATTTTCTCTAGGTCTGACTCTTTTCTCTAGCTGTGGCTCTATTTTCTCTAAGTTTGGCTCTATTTTCTCTGAGTCTGACTCTGTTTTCCCTAGGTGTAACTCTATTTTCTCTAGATGTGGCTTTATTTTCTCTAAGTTTGGCTCTATTTTCTCTGTTTTCTCTGAGTCTGACACTATTTTCTCTAGGTGTAACTCTATTTTCTCTAGCTGTGGCTCGATTTTCTCTAAGTTTAGCTCTGTTTCTTCTGAGTCTGACTCTTCTTTCTCTAAGTGTAACTTTATTTTCTCTAGATGTGGCTCTATTTTCTCTAAGTTTGGCTCTGTTTTCTCTGTTTTCTCTGAGTCTGACTCTATTTTCTCTAGGTGTGACTCGATTTTCTCTAGGTGTGACTCTATTTTCTCTAGCTGTGGCTCGATTTTCTGTAAGTTTAGCTCTGTTTCTTCTGAGTCTGACTCTACTTTCTCTAAGTGTAACTCTATTTTCTCTAGGTGTAGCTCTATTTTCTCTAAGTTTGGCTCTATTTTCTATGTTTTCTCTGACTGACTCTATTTTCTCTAAGTGTAACTCTATTTTCTCTAAGTGTAACTCTGTTTTCTCCAGCTGTAGCTCTGGTTTCTCAAAGTTTGGCACTATTTCCTCTATATTCGCTGAGTCTGACTCTATTTTCTCTAGGTGTAACTCTATTTTCTCTAGCTGTGGCTCTATTTTCTCAAAGTTTGGCACTGTTTTCTCTATTTTCTCTAAGTCTGACTCTATTTTCTCTAGTTGTAGCTCTATTTTCTCTAGGTTTGGCTCTGTTTTCTCTGAGTTTGACTCTATTTTCTCTAGGTGTAACTCTATTTTCTCTAGCTGTGCCTCTATTTTCTCTAAGTTTAGCTCTGTTTCTTCTGAGTCTGACTCTGTTTTCTCTAAGTGTAACTCTATTTTCTCTAGCTGTGGCTCTATTTTCTCTAAGTTTAGGTCTATTTTCTCTGTTTTCTCAGAGTCTGACTTTGTTTTCTCTAAGTGTGACTCTGCTTTCTCTAGCTGTAGCTCTATTTTCTCTATGTTTAGCTCTATTTTCTCTGAGTCTGACTCTATTTTCTCTAAGTGTATCTCTATTTTCTCTAGCTGTAGCTCTGTTTTCTCAAAGTTTGGCTCTATTTTCTCTGTTTTCTCTGAGTCTGACTATTTTCTCTAGGTGTAACTCTATTTTCTCTAGCTGTGGCTCTATTTTCTCTAAGTTTAGCTCTGTTTCTTCTGAGTCTGACTCTATTTTCTCTAAGTGTAACTATTTTCTCTAGCTGTGGCTCTATTTTCTCTAAGTTTGCCTCTATTTTCTCTGTTTTCTCTGACTGACTCTATTTTCTCTAAGTGTAACTCTATTTTCTCCAGCTGTAGCTCTGGTTTCTCAAAGTTTGGCACTATTTCCTCTATTTTCGCTGAGTCTGACTCTATTTTCTCTAGGTGTAACTCTATTTTCTCTAGCTGTGGCTCTATTTTCTCTGAGTTTGGCGCTGCTTTCTCTATTTTCTCTAAGTCGGACTCTATTTCCTCTAAGTGTAACTCTATTTTCTCTAGTTGTAGCTCTATTTTCTCTAGGTTTGGCTCTGTTTTCTCTGAGTCTGACTCTATTTTCTCTAGGTGTGACTCTTTTCTCTAGCTGTGGCTGTATTTTCTCTAAGTTTGGCTCTATTTTCTCTGAGTCTGACTCTATTTTCTCTAAGTGTAACTTTATTTTCTCTAGATGTGGCTCTATTTTCTCTGTTTTCTCTGAGTCTGACTATTTTCTCTAGGTGTAACTCTATTTTCTCGAGCTGTGGCTCTATTTTCTCTAAGTTTGGCTCTGTTTTCACTGTTTTCTCTGAGTCTGACTCTATTTTCTCGAAGTGTAACTCTATTTTCTCTAGCTGTGGCTCTATTTTCTCTAAGTTTAGCTCTGTTTTCTCTGTTTTCTCTGAGTATGACTCTATTTTCTCTAGGTGTAACTCTATTTTCTCTAGCTGTAGCTCTATTTTCTCTAAGTTTAGCTCTCTTTTCTCTGTTTTCTCTGGGCCTGACTCTTATTTTCTCTAAGTGTAACTCTACTTTCTCTAGGTGTAGCTCTATTTTCTCTAAGTTTAGCTCTATTGTCTCTGTTTTCTCTGAGTCTGACTCTATTTTCTCTAAGTGTGGCTCTATTTTCTCTAACTGTAGCTCTATTTTCTCTAAGTTTAGCTGTTTTCTCTGTTTTCTCTGAGTCTGACTCTATTTTCTCTAAGTGTGACTCCATTTTCTCTAGCTGTGGCTCTATTTTCTCTAAGTTTAGCTCTCTTTTCTCTGTTTTCTGTGGGTCTGACTCTATTTTCTCTAAGTGTAACTCTACTCTCTCTTGGTGTGGCTCTATTTTCTCTAGGTTTAGCTCTCTTTTCTCTGTTTTCTCTGAGTCTGACTCTATTTTCTCTAAGTGTAACTCTACTCTCTCTAGCTGTAGCTCTATTTTCTCTAGGTTTAGCTCTGTGTTCTCTGTTTTCTCTGAGTCTGACTCTATTATTTCTAAGTGTTCATCCCCAATATTCGAGTGCAGACCGTGCCGGGCTGGGGTTTTGTCCCACAGGATGTTTTAGGAGGCTGCCGGGAAGCAGGTTCCCGTGGAGCGCTCTGGATGTGTGCCGAGGTCTGGGTGTTAGCAGTGTGGTGGAGATGAAGGTGGGTTTTTGTGTGTGTGGAATGGTTCTAGCTTTGTGTGTTTGATTTTTCCCTTTGAGGTTTTTCAAGCAATTTCTAACCTTAGAATAAAAAAAACCCCAGCGGGGGATTTTTTTTTTTTTTGTCCTCAGCTGGGGTTTTTTTTTCCCTTGGTCCCAGCCGGTCTGCGAGGCGCAGTTCATCGCCAGTGTTCGAGTGCAGACCGTGCCGGGCCGGGGTTTTGTCAGGCAGGATGTTTTAGGAGGCTGCCTGGAAGCATGTTCCCGTGGAGACCTGCAGATGTGTGCTGAGGTCTGGGTGTTAGCAGTGTGTTTGAGATGAGGGTGGGTTTGTTTGTCTGTGGAATGGTTCTAACGTTGTGTGTTTGATTTTTCCCTTTGAGGTTTTTCAACCAGTTTCTAACTTTAAAATATAAAAACCCCAGCTGGGGGATTTTTTTTCTTTTTGTCCTCAGCTGGGGTTTTTTACCTTTGGTCCTGGCCGGTCTGCGAGGCGAAGTTCATCGACAATGTTCGAGTGCAGACCGTGCCGGGCTGTGCTTTTGTCAGGCAGGAGGATTATGGAGGCTGCCGGGAAGCAGGTTCCAGTGGAGCGCTGCAGATGTGTGCCGAGGTCTGGGTGTTAGCAGTGTGGTGGAGATGAAGGTGGGTTTGTCTGTGTGTCGAATGTTTCTAACCTTGTGTGTTTGATTTTTCCCTTTGAGGTTTTTCAAGCAATTTCTAACCTTAGAATAATAAAAACCCCAGCTGGGATTTTTTTTTTTTTGTCCTCAGCTGGGGTTTCTTTTCGTTAGGTCCCGGCCGGTCTGCCAGGCGAAGTTCATCGCCAGTGTTCGAGTGCGGACCGTGCCGGGCCGGGGTTTTGTCCCGCAGGAGGATTTTGGAGTCTGCCGGGTAGCATGTTCCCGTGGAGCGCTGCGGATGTGTGCCGAGGTCTGGGTCTTAGCGGTGTGGTTGAGATGAGGGCGAGGGTGGGTTTGTGTGTGTGTGGAGTGGTTCTAAAGTTGTGTGTTTCATTTTTCTGTTTGAGGTTTTTCCACCAATTTTTACACGTAGAATTATCAAAACCCCTGCTGGGGTTTTTTTTTCCTCTCAGGTGGGGTTTTTTTTTCTTCTGTTCTGGCTTGTCTGTGAGGTGACGTTCATCACTAATGTTTGACTGCCGACCGTGCTGGGCCAGGGTTTTGTCAGGTAGGAGGATTTTGGTGGGTCCTGGGAAGTCCGTTCCTGTGCGCTGCTGTGAGTCTGTGCTTATGGATGGACTTTGCATGGGAGTCATGGAGTTTTTGAGCTGAGAGTGATGGTAGGTTTGTGTGTGAGTTGAAGGAGGGTTGTGTGCGTTTGGTGCGTGAGTGTCGTGTTTTTGTGTGCTCCTGTTGTTTTGGCTTTCCTGTATTGTTGAAATCAAATGTCACAAATTTCCCAGACATAGAAAAACGGTTTTATTGGGTTGATATGTCTTTTGCTTATTTTGGTTTGTATTCTGTACTTGTGTTTGCTGCTCCATTTTCATGTATTGCTCTGTATCTGGCTTGTACTTTTACCTCAGTGTTTCTGGATTGTATTTGTAATTTTGCTTGTACATGCTGTTTACATGTGTTCTGCTGAAATGTAAATAAAATTCATTCACTAAAGTTCAATAAATCCTAATAACGATACCTTCTCCACCTCTTTGCTTTTGGGTCTTGTGTGTTCCTGGTGTGGTTTAGAGTGAAGAAATGAGTCTGTCTTGGTTTACTTTTCAGTTTTCTATTCCTTTTTTTCTTTGTGTCTCTGTTTACCCGTTTCTCACGGTGCGTTTTCTGTGTTTTTGCTATGTTCTCTGTTTTCTGTATCTTCTTCCAGTCTGTGTCCTTTATATTTTTCAGTCTCTATTTTCTTTGGCTGTTTTTTCTGTCTTTTGTGGGTTTTTGTAAGTTTTTTTTTTTTTCAGTTTCTCTGTTTTCTCTTTTTCCCAGTGTATTTTTTCTATTTTTTAGTTGTCTAGATGTTCCTTTGTTTTCTAATTCTCCAATTCCATTTTTTCTATTTCCTATAAGTTTATTTTCTCTGTGTTCTTTAAGTCTAACTGTATTTTCTCTATGCTTTGTAACTGTAACTTTATTTTCTTTTAGTCTAAATGTATATTGTTCATTGTCTGTGTATGTGTAAGTATATTTTCTTTCTTTTCTCTAAGTCTAAGTGTATTTTTTCTGTTTTCTGTAAGTGTAACTGTATTTTCTGTAAGTTTAACTCTATTTTCTCTTTTCTCTCAGTGTAAGTCTATTTTCTCTATGTGTAATTCTCTTTTCTGTATTTTCTTTATGTGTGATTCTTCTGTGTAAGTGTAAGTCCATATTGTGTAAGTCTCTGTGTTTTCTGTCTGTCTAACTGTATTTTCTATAAGTCTAAGTCTTGTTTGTGTATTTCTTTTATGTGTAACTCTACTTTTTCTATATCCTGTCAGTCTAACTTTATATTGTCTATTTTGTGTACGGGTCAGTGTTTTCTGTAAGTGTACCTCTATTTTCTGTAAGTCTAACCATTTTTTCTCAGTCTCTATTTTCTCTAACTGTATTTTCTCTATCTTTTCTTAGTCTTACCCTAGTTTCTGTCAGTGTAATTGTATATTGTTTATTTCCTCTATGTCTATGTCTATTTTCTGTCTTTTCTGTAACTCTGACTTTTTTTTCTGTATTTTCTTTCTAAATCTATTTTCTTTATTTTTTCTAAGTCTAAGTCTATTTTCTGTATTTTTTCTAAGTGTCAATGTTTTCTCCAAGTCTCACTGTATATTCTCGATGTCTAAGTCTTTTTTCTAAGTCTAGCTGTATTTTCCTTAAGTCTAAGTGTCATTTGTCTATTTCCTGTACGTCTAACTGCATCTTCTGCATTTCCTCTAAGTCTGCGTGTATCGTCTGTATTTTCTCTCAGTTTAACTCTCTTTTGTCTATGTTCTGTACGTCTAAGTCTATTTTGTGCATTTTCTGCCAATGTAACTCTCTTCTCTAAGCGTACCTGTATTTTTTATAAGTCCAAGTCTGCTTTGTCTCTCTTCTCTATGTCTAAGTCTATTTTCTCTTTTTCATATAAGTCTAAGTCTATATTGTCTGCTTTCCATAAGTGTCAGTCTTTCCTCTAAGTCTATTTAGTCCATTTTCTCTCAGTCCAACTGCATACTCTCTATTTCCTCTATGTCTCACTGCATTTTCTCTATTTCCTCTAAGTCTAACTCTCTCTTCTCTCTTTTCTCCCAGCGTAAGTCTTTTCTCTAACCTTCCATTCCCCAAGTGTCTTTTCTATCTGTATAACTGTATTTTCTCTAAGTTGAAGTCTCCTTTGTCTATGTCTTGTATCTCTAACTCTATTTTCTCTACTTCCTGTAAGTCGAGCTCTGTATACTCTATTTCCTCTAAGTGTCCCTCTTTTCTCTAAGTCTAACTGTCTTTCCTCTCCTTTCTCTAAGTCTGATTGTATTTTGTCTGTCATCTCTGAGTCCAACCCTATTGTCTCTAAGTGTAAGTCTATGTTCTTTATTTCCTCGACATCTAGCTCTAATTTCTCTGCTTTCCCTTAGTCTGAGTCTATGTAATCTCTTTTCTGTAAGTCTAACTCTTTTCTTTGCCTCGAGCTGTATTTTCTCGATTTTTTGTGGGTTTTGTGCGTGCAGGTGTATTTTGTGTATTTTTGGACCCTGGGCCCGCCTGCATTTTGCCCATTGTCTCGTGGTCCGGCTCCTCCCAGTTATTGTGGTGACCCCCCTGTGGCTGACCCTCCTTCCTCCAACTCTATTTCTAATGCCATGGCAGAATATCTAGTAAAAGATATTCTACCATGGCATTAGAATATCTAGTAAAAGATATTCTACCATGGCATTAGAATATCTAGTAAAAGATATTCTACCATGGCATTAGAATATCTAGTAAAAGACCCTCCCCGCGAACCCGAAAGGCGCTGCACGCCTCGTACACAGCGGTAGAAGCCGCGAAAAATCGCGCAACAGCCATCAAAATTCGATTCCCGTTCAGGCAGTCTATTAGTCAACTATCCCAGTAACGAGGTCCCCGGGCGGGGCTGCCCGTTAGAAGTCACAAAGCGCATGCGCAGAATCCGCCATGCCTACCGAGGCATAACGAGGCAAATGGGGATCGCCATCTAGCGGCCCTGAAGTACCGCATGCGCAATAGCCAGATCGGCAAAGCCGACTTCGCCGTCGCCTGCCGCCGCGAGCGGCGTTCGCGGCCGCCGCCGACGCCGCGAACCCCGCCGGAGAAGCCCCGCACACGCGAAGGGCCGGCTAAAAATCCCGCAGTGGCCGTAACAATCGTAATTCACTTAAGACACCTGGCTAACCAGCTATTCCCTCAAAGAGGACCCCGCGCGCCGCCATCTTGGTAGTCCGGCCGACTGCGCACGCGTCACAGAGGCGCGCCGCCATTTTGGTAGTCCTGCCGACTGCGCACGCGCCAGTGAAGCGCGCCGCCATCTTCGTAGTCCGGCAAAATGCGCATGCGCCAGTGAGGCGCAGAGCCATCTTGGTAGTCCGTCGGACTGCGCACGCGCCAGAGAGGCGCGCCGCCATCTTGGTAGTCCGGCCGACTGCGCACGCGTCACAGAGGCGCGCCGCCATTTTGGTAGTCCTGCCCACTGCGCACGCGCCAGTGAGGCGCGCCGCCGTCTTCGTAGTCCTGCCGACCGCGCACGCGCCAGTGAGGCGCAGCGCCATCTTGGTAGTCCGTCCGACTGCGCACGCGCCAGTGAGGCGCGCCGCCATCTTCTTAGTCCGGCAAAATGCGCATGCGCCAGTGAGGCGCAGCGCCATCTTGGTAGTCCGTCCGACTGCGCACGCGCCAGCGAGGCGCGCCGCCATCTTTGTAGTCCTGACGACCGCGCACGCGCCAGTGAGGCGCGCCGCCATCTTGGTAGTCCAAGCGACTACGCACGCGCTAGTGAGGCTCGCCGCCATCTTGGTAGTCCGGATGTCGGCGCATGCGCCCCAGGGGGGCCCGCAATCTTGCGGTTTTGAAGAGGTGCATGCGCAATAGCCAGTTCGGCAAAGCCGCCTTCACCGCCGCCTGCCGCCGCGAGCGCGGTCCCCGGCCGCCGCCGACGCCGGGAACCCCGCCGGGGAAGCCCCGCACAC
Source organism: Acanthiza pusilla (assembly GCA_036630365.1). Lineage (NCBI taxonomy): Eukaryota > Metazoa > Chordata > Aves > Passeriformes > Acanthizidae > Acanthiza > Acanthiza pusilla. Next base: position 19,287 of record JAXCHO010000049.1, read on the forward strand.
GCGGAGGGCCGGCTAAAAATCCCGCAGTCACCGTAAAAATCCGAATTCGGTTAAGGCTCTCGGCTAATCGGCTATTCCCTCAGAGAGGACCTTGCGCGCCGCCATCTTCGTAGTCCGCCAAAATGCGCACGCGCCAGGGAGGCGCGCGCCGCCATTTCGGAAGTCCGTACGACTGCGCACGCGCCAGTGAGGCGCGCCGCCATCTTGGTAGTCCTGCGCACTGCGCAAGCGCCAGTGAGGCGCGCCGCCATCTTGGTAGTCCGGCCGACCGCGCATGCCCTAGTGAGGCGCGCCGCCATTTTGGAGTACGGTCCTCTAAGGACCCCGAATACATAGGCGTCTAGCTCGGGCGCCTGACCGAAAATCCCAAACCGATTCCGCGCGCCCGGCGCGGTTCCCCGCGGCGCGTCCCGTTCCGCGGGCATCGCGGTAGGTGTTCGGTCCGATACCGCAGCTCGGGCTCTGTCCAGGAACTCCGTAAACGGCTATTTCAATAGTCGGGACCCGGCGCGCCGCCATCTTGATCACGGTAAAGAGCGCATGCGCGGAGCAGGGCGCCGCCATCTTGGACGACGGCACAGAGCGCATGCACAGGACCTGGGCGCCGCCATCTTGGACGACGGCACAGAGTGCATGCGCGGAACCTGGGCGCCGCCATCTTGGCTGAGGGCCGACCACGCATGCGCGGGACATGGGCGCCGCCATCTTGGATCA